>JAYMTP010000185.1:0-42322 GCA_036897365.1 Geranium brycei
AAAAACAACATTATACATCAAAAACCCACAAGATCGAAGTGAACAAAAAATTGTAGTGTTCCAAAAAAAAATTAGAGTGAGCAATTTATTGAAGATAGAGGGAGTTATGGAGGATGTGGTGATCGTCGGCGGAGGGATCGCCGGGCTCGCGACGGCGGTGGCGCTGAAAAGGGTCGGCGTCGGGGCGTTGGTGTTGGAGAGGTCGGAGGAGCTCCGGGCCTACGGCGCCGCCTTGACGCTCGCCGGAAATGCTTGGCGGGCTCTTGATGCCCTTGGTGTCTCTCACAAGCTTGTTTCCAAATATGCCCCTATCGAGAAGTGTGTATTACAATCTTGCCCCTCAATTTTCTTTGTTGATTTTTAGTTTAAGAGTAACTAAATGTCCCAAGAGGACACCCTGTCGGTTGAGTATCACATCGTTCGATCTTGCTGGGAGGGTGGGGACACTACTAAAAATTTGGTTTTTCCCGACCAACCATATTGGTCGGGAAATGAAATACCGACCAAAAGTTGGTCGGGAATTGCCGGTTGGCAGAGAGTGGTTGATAAAGCCAAATATAGTTGGTCGGAAAAAGTACCAAATTGCCGACCGACAGATAATTGGTCGGGAAAACTATATCGTTACCGACCACTTGTGTTGGTGGGAAAAGCTATATTTTTACCGACCAAATTAGCTTCATAGTTGGTCGGGAATGACCTGACCAAATTTATAAAAAAATTAATTTTATATATAATTCCATTAACAAAGCATGGAAATTAGAGTTTTATGGGTACGTAGATAGAGTTTGTTGTAATTTTCTTGAAAAATACAGTTAGAGTAACGTAATTATTGATGGTAGAATTTCTTGGATTTAAGTAGACATGATGTCTCCGACCTGATTGAATTGATGAGGTCGAGTTAAGGTTTTTTTTTTAATTGACTCTAGTCGGAAGGGGAAAGAAGAATTGTATTCGGGGTCGGGAAATTCCAACCCCACCCCTTATAATTTAGTAAATAACATCTTATTTTAACAGGAATAATTTTTTTAAAATAATATTTTGAAACACATTTGAGTCGAGTTTGAGATATTTCTTACACTCGAACAGAACTCGAGCTCGTTCAAGAAAATTTTAAAAAGTTGGTTTGGGCCGGGGCGAGAAAATCTGTCCCATTGTCATTCCTAAACATACACATCTTTCATTAAATTGTTTATATGATTCACCTTTGTACTTGTTTATGTGTAGATATAATTGATTTTGAAAGTATTTATATTGATGAATACTTGATTGATGATAAATTACAATAGGAGGTTCCTTTATATAATGAACAATAGAATACAATAAGGAAATATAATACTAACCATAATATGACAATAGGTAATATATAATATAATAATATATCTAATAAATTTTAACGTTTAATTTATTGTAGGGTACGCTTAACTAATATTGAGACCGGAGCTACTCAAGAAATCAATTTCAGTGGACCTAATGGGTGAGATATTCAAATATTTTCGTATATATATAACAATATCTCTCTCTCTATATATATATCCAAATACATGGAGACTAATTAATTAGTGGTTTGAATTTATGTAGAATTGTTAAAGAAGGGCCCAAAACGGTGCACCGGAAGGTCTTGCTGGAGGCTTTGGCGGAGGAGCTTCCGGCGGGTCGGATCCGTTTCTCTTCGAAGCTCACTTCCATCGAAACCCAAACCCACCAAGGCTCAACCATTGTTGTGATTCACTTGGAAGATGGTGCCACCATCAAATCAAAGGTAACCATTTATATATGTACTATATATTAATGTCCCACGTTAGAGAAATATGTGATTCAAGTTGACGGTAAGTTTGAAAATTTATCTATCAACTTGAATTTTAAGATGGGTCAGATTTTAACATAAAACGTAATCGCTTTTTGTCTGATACATGATGTTGCTAGTCGGTTTGTGTGTATTGTGTTAAGTTCACACGAATAATCGTAATGTAGGGTAGGGTTAGATTAGGTTAGAGGTTAACTGTTGATTGTGATTCACTTGGAAGATGGTGCCACCATCAAATCAAAGGTAACCATTTATGTACCATGTTAATGTCCCACGTGAGAAAAATATGTGATTCAGGTTGACAGTAAGTTTGAAAATTTACCTGTCAGCTTGAATTTTAAGATGGGTCGGATTTTAACATACAATGTAATCACTTTCTATTTGAAACATGATGTTGTGAATCAGCTTGCGTGTATCATGTTAAGTTAACACGTATAGTCATGAAATTAGCATGTAGGGTAGGGTAAAGTTAGAGGTTAATCGTTGATTGGGGTTATATTAGATTTACTGTTTTATTATCGATAAAAATAAGTTTTGATTTGTTTTCCTGGTTGACTGCAGGTGTTGATAGGGTGCGATGGGGTCCACTCGGTCGTGGCGCGGTGGTTAGGGCTTTCTGAGCCTGTCAACTCAGGGAGAGCAGCTATGCGCAGCTTGTCGGTTTTTCCAGAGAGGCATGGTCTCGGTCATCAATTTCAGCAGTTCGTAGGGGTGGGAAAGAGAGGTGGTTATGTCGTGATCAGCGATCGAGAGCTCTACACTTTTCTGACTTACAATTCTCCTCCTGAAGGTAAACAGTCAAATCAATACCTTTACTTTGTGTGTATTCCTTCTATTCCAGAATAAGTGTTGACACAAATGTCACGGTGCAGGGGAAGAACACATAACTCACGACCCAAAATTGATCCTGAAAGAAGTGACTGAAAACTACGGAAAAGATTTCCCCTCGAGATATCACGACATCGTCTTGCATTCGGATCTCTCCACCCTGAGCTGGGCGCCGCTGAAGTACAGGCGCCCGTGGGGCGTAATATTGGGGAACCTAAACAAGGGGGCTATAACCGTGGCCGGGGACGCCATGCACCCTATGACCCCTGACCTAGGCCAGGGCGGGTGCATAGCCTTGGAAGACGCGGTCGTTCTGGGCAGGCACATGGGAGAGTCCTACCTCAGGAATGGCAAGCAAGTGATTCCCGAGGAAATGAGTCGCGCGATCGGGGAATATGTCAGGGAGAGGAGGTGGCGGACGGCGTGGGTGATCACGGCGTCGTTCCTTTCGGGGTGGTCGCAGCAGGGCGGGGTAGGGTGGTGGAGCAAGTTCTTCCGGGATGTGATATTCTATAGGTTCATTTTCCCAAAGATCGTTCATGTGGTTGATTATGATTGTGGCAAGCTTCCGGAGGCTTCCCAATTTTGTGGTGACTTGGTCAATTCGAAGAAGACTGATTGATTGTGGCGTAATTAAGTGAGAACTCACAACTTTTGTTAATCTTTATATCATATACAATCTATAATTCATTCGTCAATTAATTATAAGGTTAATCTTTTAGTTCACTTGGTCTCAATTGAATTTCTTTTTGTATGTGTGTTGTGTATAATATAATGTAGTTAAATTGAGTTTCTAATGTTTTATGATACGGTTTGTACTGTGGTTTTAAGGCCCGATTCATTGAAGTTTTTTGGGCCCATATATCTCAAATAGGCCCAAAAAAGGTTGATCTCATGTATGATATATTCTGGTTCATTTTGAACCGTCGTGATTTTAGTGGTTAAAATATTTTTCATTAAATTTAGCTTTCAAAATAATAATAATTTTCCTTCCACTGAAGTCTCAAGACAGGTCAGAATCTATGACTTGAAAAGGTGAGAAATTGAATTATCCATTGTCTTGATAAATGAAATTGATGAGGTAAATTAATTGATTAATTGAATTATGATAGTTATTGAGGTGACAAATCAAATTATATTCACTGAATTATAACATGATTAAAATAAAATAGAATGACCAAGTGTGTCACGTTAGCAATTAATTTTATTGTTCGGATGCACATGATTTTTACTGTTCGGATCTCGTCAATGGTATGTTGACATTTACTGGTATGAAATTATTTAATTGATTACGAAAAAATAAAAGAATTACAATGATTAAATGGATCAATAATGCGTAAGTACGATAGTAATTAAGCTACAAGTGATCACTCCAGCTGTGCATTGTGCATTGTCTTTCATTAAAAAAAGGAAAAACAGTCAAAATGCTTACGTCGTATCATCAGTTCAGGTTCATGTGGGGTCCACTGTAGCTTTAAACCTGCGGGTCCCACAAATATGTAGGTTTAATTTATTTTTGGAAGTATTAATCATTCATTTTGTAATTAATTACTTATTAACTTATGCTCAAATTTTCTTTCAAAAAAAAACTTATGGTCAAATAGAAAAATATATTATTTTGAGACCCATAAATTTTCCTAATTTGCAATCAAATATAAAATTGGGTTAAAGAAAATCAGAAAACTGAGGAAAAAATATCGTATTCATTTCGCATATTATATAAGCTACAAATTTTATTCAGATAATGAATTATAATAATTTAAAGAACATTAACGATAAAAATAGTTTAATTATCGTTAAAACAATATTTTATATGTCAATCTCGTATTAAACCATACACAAAGAAAAGAAGTCTGTTCACTTAAATATGAATTTAAGAGTTTGAAACTTTCAAAATTAAACTGATCGTAAATCTATTAAAGGTGGTGGTAAAAATTGTTACACCCAACTATGTTGTTGGAGTTTAATAGTTATAATTAAATGCTATAGGTTGCTTACCAAATTTCCTACACCTTTTTTATGGATGTAAATTATTGAACTTGACTTTCTTTTTCATATAAAAAAAATCATCTAACTAAAGTATCGATGATATCGGAAAGATTTAAACCACGGGGGGGGTGTGGCGGGGGGGTGGGAGGGGGACATCTTGTGGCGTAAATGGGCCGACCTGTGTAAGCACAAAGAATTGGAATGGATGAGATTTCTCAATCTAAATGAGTTCAATCTGGCGCTACTGAGAAAATAGGCTTGGAGGATACTGACAAACACTAACTCATTACCGAGCAGATTGCTTAAGGCTAAGTATTTTCCTCAATCTTCGTTCTTGGAGGCTCAGTTGGGGATCTCCCCGAGTTTTGTATGGAGAAGCATCTGTGAGTGGAGATCAATTGTTCGAGAGAAGGCTCGTTAGAGTATCGGTCCAGGAAATTGTCCGGTAATAGGGACCCCGTGGTTAGGAGTGGAGAACACGACAATCAATGAGGGCCCGCTGTTCCAGTAGACATACGTGTCTCTGAGTTGTTCACACCAAAGTGCAGAGCGTGGGACGAAGGGAGGGTAAGAGCGTTGTTCGACCAGGTTACGGGAAATAGAATTTTCTCTATCACCCCTAGCTGGTACGGAACCAAAGACCATTGGTACTGGGATGCGGACAAATCAGGTGAATATACCGTCAGGAGTGCCTACCGAGCGCTATGTCATCTGAGAAATATCTGGACACCATCAGTACAAGCAAGAGGTTGGAGAGAGGTGTGGAAGCTGCGTGTCCCACCAAAAGTCAATATCTTTATTTGGAGGGCTATCTCAAATTTTCTCCCGAATAGGTCACGCCTAGCAGAGAAGGGGCTCACAATAATCACCCAGTGTCCCCTTTGTGGAGATCCAGAAGAGACGACAGATCATGTACTCTTCAAGTGTAGAGTAGAGGCACCTATTTGGGGGGATAGACTCCTACAAAAAATCGGGGGAAAAATGGGGGCAGACCCGAAAATGAGCGACTGGACTTCTTGGGTGGAGGGGGAGGACGAAGCAAGCATGTGGGCTATCACTCTTTGGGCAGTATGGGGAGTGAGGAATCAATATGTGTAGAAAAGGGAAGCCTTCCATCCGGCGAGAGTGGCAGCAAAGGCAAAAGGACTACGGAGAGCCTGGGCAGCGACAAAACCCTCGGGTGGATTCTCGGGAGCATATCAACTTGTAATAGTCTCCCCGGGAGTATGGATCCCTCCAGATCCTGGAAGATTAAAGGTAAATGTTGATGGGGAAATAGATGCAAAGAGGGGGTACATGAGCATAGGGCTTGTCTGTAGGGACTCAAAGAGTCAAGTAGTAAGAGCTCTTTGTAGACGTTTTTCGGGTCATCTCCATTTCATAGAGGTGGAGGTCGTAGGTGTCAGAGAAGCTTTATCATGGGCAAAAGAAAAGAATTGGACGACGTGGTGTTTGAAACAGATTGCCTAAGAGTAGTGGACCAGGTCCGGCAAAGGAAACAATGAAGAAACATGTTCGGGGGCATCATCTGTGACTGTAGGCGTATTCCTTGTGGTCCAGGGTTAAATTTCTCTATAACTTTTGCTCGTCGTTCCTGTAATAAAGTGGCTCACGAATTGACCAAGTTTACTTTAACTAACAGTAGCTAAGATTATGGTGAGGGGTCTGTCCCACCATCTGTAGCTTTAGCTGTCCGGTTAGTTGCTATTTCATAAATAAAATTCGTTTTACCTTAAAAAAAGTATAATTAGGGTTTTCCCTAAAAAGTTGAGTATAAATAGGTTAATGAATTAATAAATATAGTAACTAACATAAGAAAATTATTGTACTAATTAATAAGTAACAAATCATAGTTATCTTGGTCATTTTTTTATGGTGTTCATCTCTTGCGCTCTCATGCTTGTATATAAAAGTTCACTTATATCAAAATGCACCGAACTCAATAAAGACATGATATCTTTGATCTAATTGAGGTGGATCGGAGATTGCAAAACTAGCTATCCCTATTGAAATGAAAATTCCTCAAACACGACAAAACTCAATACCTTCAATTCAATCAAGACATGGTCGGAGATCACCAAACTTATACGTACATGCCTCATGCCATCCTAATGATGAAGTAACCCGGTCACCTTTTATATGTTAGAATAAATATGCAATATTTCTTATTTATTCTAACACTATCATTTTATATTATTGGTCATGAGATAGGTTGTTATTCTCAGCATTTGTATGGAGACGAGTTTTCATTTACATTGTCAATCACAAGACAGGTTGTTATTTGCATCATCAGCTTCAAGACGAGTTGACATTCACACAATCATGACTATTTTAAGTTGTGGTTTGTACCATCAACCTGAATCAATCATTATAAATTGCATTTAAATTGATTATCTATAGTCTCTGTATAATGTATCCATCTTTCCCATTTTAGATATAAGTAGTTAATATGATAGTCAATCCTAATATTGTAATTTGTATATCAAGATGTCTTGTATACTTTAATAAAACAAACAAAACAAATATTATTATTTTGCACTTATAAGCTGAAAAATAGGACTAAATTACACAAAAACTAAAACCAAATTATATGTAACATTTTCTCAAAACAAATTATATTCAAAAAGAAAAATTACCCGTGCCAGCGATGCCACAATAATAATCAAATACAACAAAATTTCACAAAGAATTGAACCATTAATTAATGGAATAATAACACTTTGTTACACCTAACTATAGTGAAATGACACTTTTATATTCCAACTATCTTTTTTTCTTTTTTAGTGTATCGACAATTTTTTGTGACAATCTGCCTTTAAAATGCCTAAAATACCTAAACTACCATTGATTTAAAAAACCATAAATTGAATTTGTTCAGTTTTGTTTATCTCTGGTTCAATTTGGATTATATTTAAGATGCAATTACAATTATGCCCTCAAATCTAAAATTAAATTTGAACCATTTTAAATCTGGTTTGATAAATCAAATTGGACCAGTTTTATTCTGATTTCTTAACCCATGCGTATTTTAGTCATTTTAGCATAAGTTGCCACGAAAAAATTGTCAGATACTAAAAAAGAAAAATAATTAGAGTGTTGTAGTTAAGCGTAAGAAAGTTTCATTATCCCTTAATTAGTTAGCTCAAAAAAAAACAAGAATTCAAAAGTATTCATAATCCTATATATTCTCACAATAATCTACTACGAAAAAATCGACAAGTACGGATCGAAAACCTCAAACGAGTGGCTCTGTTTTTATGTTACGCTCATAAATTTCGGAAAAAAAAACGTTATCGCTTATATCGTAAATCTCACAGATCGATCTTTGACTTATTACACGTTGACTCCACCGAAACCGATTCACCGAAATTTCGGGCCGAAACCCGAAACCGAAACCGAAACGGATCGGTCAAAAACAGAGCAAAAACAGAGTAGAGAGAGAGAGAGGGATTGGAGGAGAGAGAAAGTTGTTTTTAGAGAGAGAGAGATCTGATCGTGCGGCGCAGATTCATGCAGTGATGACTCAGTGATCACGGCTCTTCTCCATCTGGTCCATCTCAGTGATCGCGGGTTCTGTTTTTTTTTTGGATTTTCACTTTTTTTTTGTTCTGGTTCGAGAGACGACAACAACGTACGAGGGAATCGAAACCTTAAATTCTGTTTGGACTTTTGTTCGTGGGTCCCACCGACCCTCTGTTCTTCTTCTTCTCCGATTTCTGTAAAAAAAAATTGTTGGGTTCTTTTTTTGCTCTCTCTCTACATTTCTGTGTGTTTCTCTCACTGCCCATTTCATTTTTCATCTTCTTTTCTCCGATTTTGCAGTTTATTCATTGATTTTCTTCTCTTTCTCGGAGAAAAAAAGGAGCGATTTTGAAGCTTTTCGATTCCTCGGTGATCGGTTCGTGGGTCCCACTGTGGGTCCGAGGAGGGTGTTGATGTGACGTCATCATTTGAGAGATGAACACAGGCGGTCGGCTGGTTGCTGGGTCCCACAAGAGGAATGAGTTCATACTCATCAATGCAGAGGACAGTGGGAGGGTAAGTGTTTTGTGATGAGATAAACATTTTTTGGTTCATTTTGTGATGACCCATTTGGATTTTTGTTGATTTTCGTTGTGGGTTTTGTTCTTATTGTGGTGTTTTTCTAGGTTTTGAGGGTACCCAATTGCTCATATCTTGGGATTTTAATTAGTCTTCGTTGTGTTTAGATGATTTTTGTATTGTTTGTTTGGTAGGGACTGCCTTTTGCCTTGTGATTTTGGGAATGTGGTGAGGTTAGGGTCATTAGGGGGATAGAAAGATTCAGTCATTTCATTTCTTATTCATCTTGATTGAAGATCTCGGGTTTATGTCGGGTTCGAGATATTTTTTTCTTTGGAAAGATGACGAGGAAACGAGTTAGGAGCAGGTTCAGTGATTCTCGTCCTTTTTCGCCCGTCAGATTGGGATTGTGTCATCCCTATATGGGTTTTGTTTTTCTTCTTCACCCGATTACAGGTTTTGTCGTGTTAGTTCTTTTATCGTCGGTTAGGATGACAGTATGGTGGGTTCAGATCTGTGTAGTGATTCCCGGCTCTTATCCCTTCAGATTGAGTATCCATCGAGTGTATTTTACCATTATAAAAAGATGGCAATATGCCATACTCATGTGAGTTTAGTGGTCAATTTCCCCACATTGTGTCGGATGATACCAAATCTATGTCGGGTTTGAATTTTTTTGTCAGACGATAAGTCCAACCAGAACGGAAATATTAATTTAATCCTAGCCTAGGATTATCTGAAGGTTAACCTTAATTCGTCACATCTACCCGATGAGAAAATTGACTAAAATTTGACGGGAAGATAATGCTCGATTTGACAAACTACGTTTGTTAGACTTATTTATGTTTAAAAACACAAATCCGATATGAATTCTTAAGAAGTGACTTAAATGAGTGTAATTTTTATGGTAGTTTAAGAAGTGATTCAACTTCTGTTGCTATTATTGTCAGAGTTTATGGTGAATTTTGTATATTTGATTTTAACCATTTTTGTTTTCATGTTATATACAGATAAAGTCCGTGAAAGAACTAAGCGTACAGATATGTCAAATCTGCAGCGACGAGGTGGAGCTGACGGTCGACGGAGAGCTCTTTGTTGCCTGCAACGAGTGCGCATTTCCAGTGTGCAGGCCTTGCTACGAGTACGAAAGGCGAGAAGGAACTCAATCTTGTCCGCAGTGTAAAACCCGCTACGCCCGAATTAAAGGTGAGATTGAATGATCTTCATAATATTGCATACCCACATTTATGTTCTTCGGTCTTGAGTTGAGTTGAAATCAGTGTTCTAAAAATCGGCCTACCAATTAATCCGACTTCATATAATAGGACAGTTTTAGTCGGGATCTAAAGGACGATTTTTAAAACTTCACTTATTAGAAAGAAAAAAATACTACGCTAAAATAATTCATATTATTTGTTGCTTTTTTATTATTTTTGATTATGAATGCGGCACATAAAAATATTCATGTTTAAATGTTTTTTAGTTTTATATAGTATAATTCATATTTTGATTGTATATAGTATTATTTATCTAATGAAAATAATAGAGGAATACGTATTTGATTAATCCCTGATTTATTCGCTTGATTAACACTTGGCATTTTTCAGAATAATGCTTAAAATTATTGATATGGATTTGTAGGTAGTCCTCGTGTTGAAGGCGATGATGACGAAGATGGCATTGATGATCTTGAGAACGAGTTTGATTACGGTCACTTGGACGCCATGGCACAACATCAAGTAACGGAGGCAATGCTCTTCGCTCACGGATCACATTTCTACTCTCCGGGCATTTCCGCGAACTCGGAGATGGATTTTACGCCCCTTGATTCTCAAGTCCCACTATTAACTTACGACCAAGAGGTAAATTCATTAACTAATCGACTATACTTTTATTTGCTTGCATAAAGAAATTTCAAGGTTCTAAAACTTGGGATTTGGGAGAACTCGGTGAGGAAAAAAATTAAGAAAGTATGAGAACTAATTAAGAAAAAATCGGTAAAACTTGTTTTGCATTATAAACACATACATGAAAGAGAGAACAACATTTTTTTTGTGAAATAAGACCCTTCAAACAATTAATTAGTAAAACTATATATAAAAAAACAAATTATAGCACAATTTTAAAGCATATGAAGAAAAAATTAAAATTGATCAAGTTTGAACGAGCCTGAACTCGATAAAACTAAACCATTGAAAATGAGTTATAAAACTCAGTCAAGTCGGTTTTACCCGAGAACTTGAGAGTCTTAGAACCCCGAGAAATTTGCGAATGTTATCGTGATGTGGAAACTTCATTATAGTATCGTAAGCGTTGTTGTTTTAGGATTAGTTAAATTGATTAACTGCACTCGTCGTCATTGCTTGCATAAAGAAGCTTGTGTATTTTAACGTTATGGAAACTCCATGTTTTGGTTTTAGGATTTTGATATTTATTCCGACTCACACGCTCTCATAATACCTCCGTTTACGGGCCATGGAAGCCGAATCCATCCCATGTGTTACCCCGACACATCCATGCCGCGTAAGTTACATCACATTTTGTATTCCCATACTTTACGTCTTAGTTTAGTACTATAGTCATTGATTTGGAGTTTATAACGTTTTAGTGCAACCAAGACCGATGGTTCCGAAGAAAGACATAGCGCTATATGGTTACGGGAGCGTTGCATGGAAGGATCGGATGGAGGAGTGGAAGACAAGACAAAACGAGAAGCTTCAAGTTGTTAAACACCAACGAGACAACGGTCATGAACTCAACGACACCAATTTGCCTATGTGAGTAATTAATTTATCTCCCTACTACGCTATTTGTCGTTATATATTTTTTAATTTAATTAGAAATGTTGAGTGTTTTTTATATTTGTCATCAAAGAATTACATGTAGTTTTGTAAACTATTTTCTATTTTAGAAAAGAATTATGCCATTTCGGGAAAAATTGGAGGTCATATTGTTAAAACTGAAAAGAAAGAGCGGAACAAAATCCAAATCAAACATAAACAGATACACCAAATTATTATGTGATTTGTCGGCAACGTATTGGGTACGAATTTATGTGATTTGCCGGCAGTGTATTGAGTTCGCACTTGGACAAAGTTGAATATTTACTTTTAGAGAGAAACGATAATACAATCATCAAGTGTTCGACTAGGTTGCAATAATGCAGTATTCATACTACTATACTCAAATCTTAATCAGAAAACGAAATATGAAACCCGATATGATATGAATCCCAAGTTTAAGCCCAAACACCATATCACCAAAGTTTGAATAGTACAACAGACATGACCGACATGTGACACATTTTTTGTTTGTTTTGAGAGAATTTGACAAACGTCCAAAAATTTGGATGTTTGATGGTAAATTTTTGTAATAAATATATAATAGGCGTAAACTTGTTGCCAAAATTGGATAGTACATATTTGTTGTTGATTAATTATGTGATGTTTAACATAAGTTACTAGAATATATTGTTGATGGATATACTTGTATCAGGATGGATGAAGCTAGGCAGCCGCTTTCTCGGAAGATACCGATCCCGTCAAGCAAGATCAATCCGTACAGATTGGTGATCATACTCCGTCTCGTGGTGGTCGGGTTATTTTTTCACTACAGACTCCTCCACCCGGTTCACGATGCGTATCCCTTGTGGTTGACGTCTGTTATATGTGAAATTTGGTTCGCCGTGTCTTGGATTCTCGATCAGTTCCCTAAATGGTACCCGGTAGAGCGGGAAACATACCTTGATCGCCTTTCGCTAAGGTAAATAAATATTTCTCGACAAACCTATATATGTATGTCGTATCGCATGTTTTATATACTCACACGTACACATTGGTTTTAGTTTTGCAAAATTTAGGAGTGATTTAGAACATTTCAGAGTATAAAGACTAAATCGTCACAACTTTACGAAGTTTAGGAATAAATCGAAACATTCAGGGCAGTGCAACGGCTGTTTTTGAATATTTTCCGTGTTTTTATATCTGTTTAGTACCAAGTTAGAAAATTTTACGGCGAAGTGACTAAACCGATACAATTTTGCAAAGTTTAGGAATAAATTGGCAGATTCAAGCTAGTGCAACAAATATTTTTGAATATTTGTCGTGTTTGTATTTCTGACCAAATTGAAACATTCGGGATACTTAAAGGATTGCTTTTTGAATATTTTCCGAATGTAGGGAAGTTTAGGACTAAATTAACCCATGCAGCAACTGTTTTTTCAAAAACATTTTCCATGTAATTTTTGTTTATAACCAAGTTAAAGAATTCGACAGTATATAATGACTAAATTGTTGCGATTTCGCTAAGTAAATAACTAAATTGACACATTTGGGATAGTTAAAAGAATGTTTTTGAATAGTTTTCGTGTTTCTATTTTTGTTTAGGACCAACCTAAAAAAATTGACAGCATTGACTAAATCGTTACAATTTCGTAAAGTTTAGAACAATATTGACATATTCAGGATAGTGCAACAGTTTTTTTAAAATACTTTTGTGTTCCTATATTTGTTTATAACCAAAACTGTTGCAATTTTGCAAAGTTTATGACTAAATTGACACATTCTTGATAGCGTAATGACGGGTTCTGAATATTTTCTGTTTCTATTAGAAAATTTGACGGTAATGAGTAAATATTTTGTATCGTCATTTTGTTTAGGTATGAAAAAGACGGGAAGGAATCAGAGTTAGCTGATATAGACGTTTTCGTGAGTACAGTCGATCCCACGAAAGAACCTCCGCTGATCACCGCCAACACGGTGCTGTCCATCCTAGCCGTTGATTATCCAGTAGACAAAGTCGCTTGCTATGTTTCGGACGATGGAGCTGCAATGCTCACGTTCGAGGCGCTCTCCGAGACATCCGAGTTTGCCAGGAAGTGGGTGCCGTTTTGCAAGAAATTCAGCATCGAACCACGAGCTCCCGAATGGTATTTTTCTCAAAAGATCGATTACTTGAAGCGCAAGGTTCACCCGAAATTTGTGCGGGAAAGGCGCGCAATGAAGGTTTGTATAGTAAAATATGTTGAATCTCTGAATAATTTTCAATTAATCCTCTATAATTCTCGATTCATCCTTCAATCCAACTTATTTTCTGATGTATCTCCTATTAGTTCTTAAAAAAATCTCTCCGCCCAACTAGCGCATAGTGTTTTTTAGAACACTGTTTGTAAAAGTAATATGTTAAATCTTCGATTTTTGGGTTTTCTTGGTTGGATACGAATAAAATGAAATTAATATCGTTGATTTTATTGTGTAGAGAGAATACGAAGAATTCAAAGTTAGAATCAATGCGTTGGCCGCCATGGCACAGAAAGTACCCGACGATGGATGGACTATGCAGGATGGAACTCCGTGGCCCGGGAACAATGTCCGCAACCATCCCGGGATGATTCAGGTTAGACGTTTAATCGTAAAACATACGAAATAGTTCAAATTTACGGAATGAAGGTAACGAAATTGTATAGATAGCGTTTTGTTGAGAAATTATAGAAATATCCCGAACCTATCATATCCCGATCGTTTACAGGTTTTCCTCGGGCATAGCGGAGTATGTGACATTGAAGGAAACGAATTGCCTCGTCTAGTTTATGTTTCTCGTGAGAAGAGGCCGGGATTTGATCATCACAAAAAGGCGGGCGCCATGAACTCGCTGGTAAATATCCCTATAAATTCTATTATATCGTTTGCTTGTTTGTTTATAAAGTTATTAACACAACGCTCAAATTATCAATTTGCAACGTATTGCGTTTTATTATTATGCTTTGTTGATTCGGTTTTGTTAATTAACATAACGTTCAAATTATCAATGTGCAACACATTGCGTCTTATGTATTTCATATATATCTGTAATTTCGGGTTTATTAATGATCGAATTACCAATTGCGTCTTATATTATATATTTTTTTATATTCGGGTTTTGTTTATTAAATTATCAATGTGCAACACCTGGCGTCTTGTTACTACATATGTATTTTTCTGTAGATTTGGTTTATTTATTAACATAGCATTCAAATTATGAATGTTATGCATGTGATTAAGTCTTATAATTACATATATTTTTTTAGAATATATTGGGTTTGTTTATTAGCATAACATTCTTATTATGAATATATAACATGTAATTAGGTCTTATAATTACATATAATTTGTAGATTAAGGTTTTTATTAACACAACGATCAAATTATCAATGTCCAACGTCCAACAATAGCGTCTTATTATTACATATATTATTTTGTATCTTTTTGTTTTGTTTATTAACGTAACGTTCAAATTATCAAAGCGAAGCATATTCAGTCTTATTAGTATACATATATTTTTGTAGATTCTGGTTTAGTTTATTAACATACTGTTCAAATTATCATTGTCCTATTATCGCATATATTTATCAGATTCGGGTTTTATCTATTAACTTATTATTAACATGATGTTCAAAATTCCAATTGATCAATATGCAACATATTGCGTCTTCTTATTTCATATATTCGAGTTTTGTTTATAAATGTAGCGTTTAAATTATCAATGTGTAACACATTGTCTTATTACATTTTTTTGTAGATTCGGGTTTCGGCCGTGATCTCGAATGCTCCGTACATTCTCAATGTTGATTGTGATCACTATATAAACAATAGCAAAGCCCTCCGCGAAGCAATGTGCTTCTTGATGGATCCGATATCCGGAAAGCAAGTATGCTACGTTCAATTCCCTCAACGATTTGACGGGATTGACCGTCACGATAGATATTCAAACCGAAACGTCGTGTTCTTCGATGTAAGTGTGAAAAATCAAAATATATTTACATATTTTTCCGTGAAATTGCCTAAATTTAATCAAAGACTAGTATTGTAAAAAACGCTAGGCGCTAGTCGGGGCTTCTACTGACTAATAAGGTATTAATCAGAAAATAAATCGGATTAAAGGATTAATCGGGAACTATAGAGGATTAATAGTTCAACATTGTTATAATGACACATTTTCGATCAGATTAACATGAAGGGGCTCGACGGGCTGCAAGGCCCGATATACGTTGGAACAGGATGCGTATTTAGGAGGAAGGCGCTTTACGGGTTCGATGCTCCAGCGAGGAAGAGGCCTCCGAGCAAGGCGTGCAATTGTTGGCCGAAATGGTGTTGTTTTTGTTGCGGGGCGAGGAAGAAAGGCGGAGGGAAGGCTAAGCCGAGGAAATTGAGGCGTGAAGCGTCTAAGCAGATACATGCGCTCGAGAACATCGAGGGGGCGATCCATGGTAATTACAATCTAGTATATTCGATCGAATAATTTAAATTTATTTTTGAATAAAATCGAGTTCATGAGATCATTATTTTTGTTATTTTTTGTAGAATTGGAACCGGAGAAGCCAGCCGAATTGTTGCAATTGAATAAGTTGGAGAAGAAGTTCGGGCAATCTCCGGTTTTCGTGAGCTCGACACTGTTGGAGAAAGGAGGAGTTCCAAAAAATATTGTGTCTTCGGCGGCCCTTCTCCGGGAAGCGATTCAGGTCATTAGTTGCGGATATGAAGATAAGACGGAATGGGGAAAGGAAGTAAGTGAGCATAAAAACTCTGTCTTAGAATAAGTGTCACATTTGATTTTTTTATCGCTAAAAGTTATAAAATTAGTATTCTATAAAACGCTAGGCGCTAGTCGGTCGAAGATGGCTTTTTGAGGACTAATCGAAAATTAATTAGATTGAAGAATTAACCCAAAATTATAGAGAATTAATTGTACAAGTAGGGAATTTTTAGAAAACTGGTTAGAATCATAAAGTGTTTGACTTTATGGTAGTGTCATATTTAACTTTTAGTATGAAAGAAATTAGAATAAGTTCATTTAGGGTTTGAATCCATCGTATGGTTATAATTATGTACGGGGTAAAATAATTCAAATCGAGTTTTAATTTATCAAGTCTTGGTTCGGTTCGAAGAAAAAGCGGCCGATTTGAACTCGAACGAGGGTATATAATCAAACTCGAGTTCGGTTAAAATATAGTCAAATTCGAGTTTGATTTGACTTCGTTTGTCTGGTATTCACTAAAACTATATTACAAAATATATAATTGAATATTAAAAGTTAGGCTTGGTTCAGTTTTGGTTCGTTAAGTTGAAACTGAAATTCTGAGTTATAACGAGGTCGATCCTATTATGTTTTTTTTGTCGTTGTGGAGCAGGTCGGGTGGATCTATGGGTCGGTGACGGAGGACATATTGACCGGTTTCAAGATGCATTGCCACGGGTGGAGGTCCGTATATTGCATGCCTAAGCGAGCCGCGTTCAAAGGGTCGGCCCCCATTAACCTGGCGGACCGTCTCCACCAGGTTCTCCGGTGGGCTCTAGGGTCGGTCGAGATATTCCTAAGCAGGCATTGCCCGATTTGGTACGGGTACGGTGGCGGGTTGCACTGGCTGGAGCGTTTCTCGTATATTAACTCGGTCGTGTACCCGTGGACTTCTATTCCCTTGATCGTCTATTGCACCTTGCCCGCTATTTGCCTGCTCACCGGGAAATTCATCGTCCCCGAGGTAAATAAAGGCGTTGATGGATTATGGACTTTCTTGGATCGTAACATACTAACATGAATGAATAACCGCGGGTGGCAGATTAGCAACGGTGCGAGCGTGGTGTTCATGGGGCTGTTCATGTCGATCATGGCGACGAGCATCCTGGAGATGCAGTGGGGCGGGGTGGGGGTGGACGACTGGTGGAGGAACGAGCAGTTCTGGGTCATCGGGGGCGTCTCCTCCCACCTCTTCGCCCTCTTCCAGGGACTCCTCAAGGTCCTCGCCGGCGTCAACACCAATTTCACCGTCACCTCCAAGGCCGCTGACGACGGCGAGTTCTCCGAGCTCTACATTTTCAAGTGGACATCATTATTGATCCCCCCGACCACCCTTTTGATCGTCAACGTCGTCGGGGTCGTCGTCGGGGTCTCCGACGCCGTCAACAACGCCTACGACTCCTGGGGCCCGCTTTTCGGCCGCCTCTTCTTCGCCATTTGGGTGATTGTGCATTTGTATCCCTTCTTGAAAGGCTTGCTTGGGAAGCAAGACAGGATGCCAACGATCATATTGGTCTGGTCAATTTTGTTGGCTTCCATTTTGACCCTCTTGTGGGTTCGGGTCAACCCCTTCGTCTCGCGGGCCGGGCCGGTTCTCGAGGTTTGCGGGTTGAATTGTGAGTGAGGTGGATATGAAATAAAAAGGAAATTTTTGGGAGGTTTTGAGATTTGAAGTTTCATGTTTTTGTTATTTGTAGATACAATACAAGTAGAGGAACATATTTTTTTGTTGTTTTTGTTTTGGATTTGGTGATTCTACGCAAGTCTGACTGATTGTTTTGATTTGTCTTTTACCTGTTATAATTTACTTGGATGCGCATTTTAGACTAGATGTATAAGATATTTATGTCTTGAATTAATAGATGATTTTAGAAATTTTACATACAAATGTCTTATCAACTACAATCATCAAGCTTAAGAAAATATCTTAGAGATAAAATACTCTATAAAGATCGTCCATGGGCATAATTCGCATGGATGTCGTCTTTATAAAGCAACAAAATACTCCAAACTCGACATTAACCGGATATTTTCGAGTGGACAAAATAGAGAACATGAATTACTAAAAGTGAGACGGCAAAATACCCGGTCCTCTATGTGGACTCCATGCTCCACCCAGATCAAGCACGGGGCAAAAGAAATTCAAAGCGAGTGGGGACAAGAAATCCCCGTATCCTAGCAAGACGGGGCGAGGTATTCCCGCCCCAGTCAAGGCACGGAGCAAGTACAAATAATCTCCGTATCTAGGGATGGCAAAAAAAAATCGAACTCGACGAATATTCAATGCACCCACTCCTATCGGAACGGGAAAGCCTTGGAGAAAAATATATAAAGTTTGGGTCGGGTTCTTGAGCGTGTGTGGGGCGACCTGTCCTGAAAATCCCGCACCCTACACAATTTAAAAATAAATAAAAACTATAATAAATTTCTATTCTAACTGACCCTAGCCCTGCTTAATTAATTGCTACACTTGGTAACTTTATTTTCATTTGTAATTGTTAATTATTTTTTCAATTTTAATTACTTGAGTCAGGTTTTGAGCAGGGCATGTACCCATAGAGAATGAGCGTGTCGGGTTCAAGTTTGGCAAAACCCACCCCGTTGCCATTCTTACCCGTATTCTGGCAAGACGGGGCGAGGTATTCCCACCCTAATATATTAAAAAAAGAACACTATTTTGAGTCAGAGACGGAAAAGCTAAAAATAAGTAGGGTCAGGCGGACAACCCATCCTGTTGCTATCCATACACTAAATCCGCCATGTTTTCATCCCAATCATTTTGCCATCCTTAAAAACCGAAACTAGACATCAAACTTAACATTTGACGAGTTACTATGACACATCCGAGAGACCAATGGAAGAGATCATTTCAGACAAGCTACCAACAATTTAACTAGAATACGAATTCCTGAAAATACATGTAGCAATTCACTGTTTATCATAATAATACATATCTTGCGTTGTTTCGGAAGAAATTTAACTGTATAAAAAAAATTAAAAATTCCAGAGAAAGGCAATTAGATGGGAAAATAACTCTACTCTCCAACTCGAAAAGTCCAGGAATATCATTACGGAATAATAGTTTCAAGATTGTGGATGTGAGCGTTTCTTCAAGCTCCCGAAGGAAACTTGGCTTCATAATCATGGGGCGGCTGCAAAATGAAGGAATAATGTTTTAAGTGTATAAATTCAAAATGTAAATCAATCACAAAATGATGTAATAATGTTAAGGGTAGAGTTACTCGAATAAGTTATGGGTAAAGATTGCCTCGACAACTCAAAACGAGCAGTCTTCGTTAAGAGAAAAATTATGCACTTAAAAGAGTATTTGGGATTGACTTCCCAAAAATGGATTATATGTAGGTTAATTTTGTCGGTGAGCCTGTTTGAAATGCAAAGGGTAGAGTTACTCTAACAAGTTCCGAGAAAAGATTCCATCGACAACTTAAAACAGTCTCAATAAGAGGAACACGATGCACTTAAAGAGTATTTGGGACTACTTTGATTAGTTCCATATTAATCATCAATTAGTCCAATCAATCCCTGGTAGGTCCCCTGATGCCCCTATCTACCTGACTAGCGCCTAGCATTTTTTTAGAACACTGCTTCTAAGTAGGTGAGCTTACAAGGAACTTCTACAAGGGTATGTGAATCTTTTTTTTATCAACACAACTTCTACAAGAATGACCGCATTTTTCAGCTTCCAAGCAGCTTATATGTTGGGACCTATACTATGCTCTGAATTTGTCAGGCACTTCTTTTCAAAATTACAAGCACTTCGAGACTTATAAGTTAGTGTGACTAACTCTATTCCAAACACCCTCTCACCGTGACATCCATGGCCACGTTGTTGAGTGAACCAAATTCCAGTTTCAAAATAAAAAGGACTGAATTAAAGTAAGATTCAGGTATGCATTAGAAAAATTGAACATGTGGCCGAGGCAAGCATGAAAAGGGAAGTGTGTTACCATAAATAATGCAGAAATCAACCGACGCGCAAACCATCTCAGATGCATTGCTTGTTGAGCAGCCATTGCTGCTTGCACAGTTTCAAATCGCACATACACAAAACCGGCACTGTTTCTGCTCATCGCATACAAAACAAACCAAGTGTACACACATGAATATTTCAATTATAATGTAGCACCAATACGTAAATAATTCTACGTATATAGGGGGTTCAGTTCAATTTTTCAAAACACGTACCATATAATTTAATATGATTCTTTTCGATACTTTTAAGTTACAACATTATCAAACAGACAATGGTTGATTTAAGGGGCCAATGCATGAGGTGCAATGCATATATATATGAGAAAATACTTACTTGTCCACGTAGATATGTTTCACGTGGCCATACTTGGAGCACTCTTCTCCGACATCATCTTTAATGTCCAAATCAAAATCAGGTTCCTCCTACAATATAACGAAAAAGTCAATATTTATGTGGCAAGAGGGAACTTACCAAGGCAAGAAAACCACATACCTCAGTAGCTGGATCGAACATATTCTTCATCAATAAACATTCACTGGGATTTCCAACGGGTTCAGAGACTGGTGTAGGAAGGATCTGTGTTGGAAGAATTGGCATAGTAAATGGTGCTTGTCCATTAACAGGCAAACCAAGGGTTTGTTGATTTAAGGCAGCGCCATTGCTTGCGGGTACCCCAAGAGACCCCGCGATACTGCATAAATAAATGAGATTATAATGAAGCTTTAGCCCAGGACATTATGGACATAAGAAAAGGTTGGTAAACCAGACCTTGTGGCTGTACCGGTTCTATCAAGCTTCTGCATGAGTAATGCTCTTGATTGAGCATTTAAGGACTGCAGGCATGAAAAGATGCAAAGAATCAGGCAGGAATCGATCTATCGATCTCGAGAACAGTTTAGAAGCACACAGAATGACATAACATGGAAGATGGAGCACGTAGAAACATACTAACTGAAATGCAGCAACAATTTAAGAGTATATAAATATTCTGGGTTCTTTTTATATTTAAACTGTTTCAATATTTGGAGCATGCTGATTGATTAAACCTTATTCCATGGCCAAGAAAAATACAGCCTATGCATTTTTAGCGAATACTCGACGCTCAAGCTCTTAAACTGTCTTCGTAAATACTTCACATAGTAAAAAATTTAACATGATGTCTACCAAATACGTGAAGATAATGGACTCACCCAGCCACCTCCATCTTCATCATCAAAGTCAGCAGATTTCCCTCCAGTTTCCATCACACCGACATGATCTGAGACAGATGAAACCTGTAAACAATTATCCAATTAGTCACAATAATGTTCATAATACCTAGTAAACTAGGGATATTCTCATATAGTTATAACTAGCAGGATAATCACATATAAAAATAAATTACAGAAGTAAATGAAATGCATGTTCAAAATTTCTCAGATCAAAAGCAACCTTAACAACTCGGCCGGCAATCTCCAACTTTCCATTCAAAGTTTGAGCAGCCTTGGCATGCTGAAGATGAGTGAACTACAAAACAAAGATGAGCACATGAATATATGATACAAATTAACAAACACAAACACTATTCTAAGGAGTTTTTGAAACATTATCACTGACTTGAACAAACCCAAATCCTTTGCACTGTCCTGTTTCAAGGTCTACTGGCATTTGCACAAGCTCCACAGGACCAAATGCTTCAAAAATCTGATCATTCAAAATAAAAAAATGAATAATGTAAATTGACACGATATGTGTGAAAATAATTAAAAACTAAACCAATATGAATGACAGAAGAAACAAAGTTCTTTTTTCTCTCTCATACACTCAGATGACATTCGTATAACTATAGCAATTTGCTCACAACAAAGCCAAGTGTCCCTCCCCCAGCCTTGACACTATCAGTAAGGACTATTGTATACGGTCTTGGACAATCATAAGTTTGGGATCTCTGAAAGAATACCTGAGGTGGATTAAGTTGGAGAAAAGGATTGATGCTCTTCTTTAACATCCATATAATTTTATTTAACATAAAAAACGTAAAGGAAAAACCGTTGATATGCTGCATAAGGTTGTGTCCTTATTATCTTCAATGCCTTAGAGTTGAGCCTTAGACAAGATTGATCGGTTTAGAATTTTAGGAGCCAAACCACCCACAAATCTCCACCCGAGAAAAAAGGGGTGTTATTCAATTAAAATAAGGTTGAATTTAACTGGGCAACATACAAGCTTGTTCAGATTAATAAACGTGAAAACATGGAGCACTGTGATTCTAGAAATCACCTCCCAATAACTCTAACTTCCTTGAAGTTACCGTTTTAACTTTTAGTACGACAACACAAAGCCGTATAACACTGAACATAGATTTCATTACTTCCAAGTTCCATGTAGTATTAAACTATTAATTTCACTATTTCAGACACTATTTAGTGATGTCTTGCCTAGAAGAAGTGAAAGTTACAGGGGAAACGGAAGTCACATTTAACATTCTATCCATTCATCAGTGACAGTGATCGCCATAGTTTAGCCTTTCATCAGTTCTCATTTGAATGTGTGATTTCCTTTTTTACCCTATTGATTGCTATACGGAAGTGAAATACCAAATGGAAATGTGTGCATATGCTGAACAAAAGACAGTCATTCCTTCACAACCTACTAGTAGCATACCTCTCTGAGCTGAGTTTCTGTTATACTGAAGTGTAAGTTGCCTACATACAGTTTTCTATCAACTGCTCCATAAGGCCCGGTAAGACCACTTGTACCGGTAGCAGTAGCCGTAGATTGAACAAGATTCTTTTCAGCTTCAGAAGGTTTAACCATCACGGGCAGTCCAAGAAGCAGCTGGCCAGAGAGAGCTATTGCCATTGGCACAGACATTGCATCGTAAAATTCGATGTACCTGAAATTATTCAAGGAGCTTGCATTTTCAATACCTAAAACTCTAATAGGAACTGTGGACAAACTTACATCGCATATAGATAAGAGATGTAGAGAAACAAAAGCTCAAGTTGAGAGTTCCTTTAGATGAATCTGACGCCTCCTATATGGGGTAATCAGATCAAAGTGATCAGCGAGATAGGATACTAGGAGGCAGGAAATATATGTGCCAGAAGCCATCCCTTTGACTGGAAAGGTCCAACCTTAGGCTTAACCCATCATCCCTACCAGGTAGTGAACTACAATCTCTATCCCCAAAACTAACAAGAAAAAACTCATACCTACCTGGTACCTACACTACAAAATAACACATTTTTAAACTTTAATTACGAATTCATATCAACATTAAGCGTCAATATGTGAAACGATACTTTCGATCCAGAGAAGGAGCTCAATATAGAGAGAACTGCATCCATAGAACAGGGCCCTACAGTATGGAAACATGTAGAGCATGAAAAAGGGAAGAGTACCAATAAAGATTAGGTTCATGTCATCTACCTTGAGAACGCAGCATGCATTGATAAAACAAGAGTGCAGGGTATTCCCATCATCCCTCATCAATATCGCATTTCTAGTTCATTTAAAAGTTCAGTTAAACCTAATTATTGAAATAGGATAAGCTACTAGTTACATCACAACAGTTGTATATGTACATAGGATACTACTGAGTAAAAACACATACCCAACTCCTCTTGAACGTCTTGAGTTCCGGTCCATGATCAATCTAACATCTCTAACCTAAAAAGAAAAACGAGATGTCTTGATTGTGACAATAGTAAATCTTTAAGAAATGCACGCAGAGGGCCTAATATCCACACAACCAATCAATGCTTTTAGGGAATGTTCAGAAGATCATCAAATATACTTGTGCACATTCTCACTCACCCCACATATAAAGAATGTTAAGATACGGGAAAGTCCTTATAGCAGAAGAGAATTTGCTGCAACAGAAAGCATATTTATCTCAATAAATGCATTGATATCTAAAGTACTCCCTCAAGCAATATTATTTTAATTGCCCTAAAAATATAGAGATATACAAATATAAGTGATTGATATGATGCAAACAAAGAACATTGCAATACAGTATAATTTACTCACTGTGCATATCACAACAAGGAACTAAAATCCAAATCATTATTTCAAAACTAAAGATTGAAGTCTGAAACCCAGCTAACCTTGCCTGCTTTTGAGAAGAAATCGTAAACATCTCTCTCAGTTGCCTTCAGAGTTATCTGCCATCCACAAACAAACAAAAAAAGAGTAAGGATAACGACATGTGGAGAAAAGATATAAAGAGCTTTTCATCTGATATAGTTGATCAAAAAATTGAACATTGCATCTGATAGCTCCTTAAAGATGAAACGTAAAGAACCAATTAATCTACCTGGTAAGCAAAAACCGTTCTCTGGTCCCTTTCTGGATCAGCTTCTGGCTCAACAATGTCTTTCTTATCCTTGTATCTCCTGACATCTCAGTGATGTTAGAGAAAGTAAGAAGAATGTTTAACGAGTCAGGTTTCAAAACATTACATGCAGATGTACATATATTAGGAATTATATCCCATCCCATGCAACAACCTTAACAGAGGGCTATATGAGAGGGATGTATCTAAAACCAAAAGACGACATGCATTTTGAACTTCTAGGGTTTGTATCTCACCATATAATTATATTCAACCTAAGCAAGAATATATGCACATAACTCCACCAACATCTTGTTCAAAAGTGTAAGATTACAAAAGCTAGATCTTCCTTCAACATCAGATGCCATCATGCCAGGTGTAATCCCATCTAAAACTAAAACTTTTCCTATCTTAGATTAGGTCTAAAATGGGAAATAGCACTTCATAATTGATAGATACTCATGCAGAAATATGTGAATGTTGATAATTAAAACCCAATTTGTCCTTTGCTGTTATTTTGGGCCTCATTAAACCATCAAGGATATACCGATAAGCATGTTCTGAAAGAATAAAAAGTAAAGCATGAACTATAGTCGGGGGTATCATCAAACATTAAAAACATGTCACATGAACAGGAACTGATTCAGCAACTAAATTCACATCCTTTTCTTTTCATGGGTAATTGGCACGGAACTCAGTATTGAAATATTTCATGAAAACAGAATCCCCCTATTAACTACAAACTATCTAACCATGATGAAGCTACCAATGCAAGGTTAAGCAAAGGTACAGTTTTTAGAATGTTCTCAAGCAAGTGAAATGCATTTGCATATCCGAGTCAATAATTATTCTTCTGATCAGTAACATACAACCAATTTATTCTATAAGCTATAACTGCTGTACTTGCAATCGCGAGTATGAGGACTAACTAATTATACTAGGCCTCTTGTAAATTCAGTACCTAAATTTGAAGCATTGAATGAGTGTTTGAACCACATATAAGCTAAAGCCAAACTGAAAACAGACAATTATGTGAAGAACAGTGAAGCAAATGTGCATACCCAGGTCAATGATTCTTCTTCTGATCAGTACCATAAAACTAATTTCTTTTATGTGCTATAATTGCTACACTTGCAATCGTGAGTATGAAAGCTAAAACCTGTGGCTTGGTACTTATTACACTAATTATATTAGGCTTTTTGTCACTTCAGTACCCAAATTTGAAGCATTGACTGAGTGTTGGAATCACATATAATTAAAACATGTCACATGAACAAGAACTGCTTCAGCATCTAAATTCACATCTTTTCCTTTTCATGGGTAATTGACACAGAACTCCATATTGAAATATTTCTTGAAAACACAATCCCCCTTTTAAGTGTAAACTATCTAACTCTCGATGAAGCTGACCAATGCAAGGTTAAGCAAAGGTACAGTTTTTAAAATGTTTTCAGTCAAGTTAAATGCATTTGCATACCCGTGTCTATAGTTCTTCTTCTGATCAGTAACATTACTAACATACATATGCTATATTTCCTATTGCAATCGTAAGTCTGAGAACTGAAACCTATGATTCCATACTTAGATCACTAATTATACTAGGCCTCTTGTGACAGTCTTGCCACTTCAGTACAGAAATTAGAAGCATTGAATGAGTGTTTGAATCACATATAGCTGAAAACAGACAATTATACTGAAGAACAGCAAAGCAAATCACTGAAACAAAGCTTAATCAAATCAATCACCTGTTGTCTCTCATCTCAAGCTCTCGCTCTCCTTCTCTAATCAGCTCCTTCTGTCTCTCCTCTCGCTTCCTGGAACTACTCCTCCTCTCTCTCTCCCTCTCCCTCTCCCTCTCCTTCTCCTTCTCCGAGTCTCTATCCGTCTCTCTCCTCTTCTCTCTGTCCCTCCTCTCCCGACCCCCATCCCTCTCGCGATCTCGGTCTCTCCGGTGCCGGTCCGAGTCGCGGCTCGATCTGCCGTCGCCGTCGGCTCGGGAATGCTTGCTCCTGCGGCCCTCGCCGTCGTCGCCGCCGTCTCCGTCCCTCTTCCGGTGGCTCCGCTCGGACCCGTCGTCTCGGCTCTTCCTGTCCTTGTCCTTGTCCTTCTTGAGAGAGGAAGGGTCTGGGTCTTCCACAGCCTTCTCTAGGTACTCGTACTCGTCGAAGTCCATCGGATTTGCAGAGCCTAGCAAGCTCTATGTCTGGAGAAGAAAGAGATCGAATTCGAAATCGATTTTCTCTGTAATTTTTAGGGTTTTGTGGAGGTTTGAGATTGAGAGAGACGATGGGAGTCTCGAGGCACGCGCGATAGGATACGGGTTAGGGGTGACTTATGAACCGGAAACCATAAACCGGTTCAACCGTTAATTAATTGAACCGTGAATCTGTTCCATTCAATTGAAATTACAAAGGGATAAGTACATTTCGTTATACTGAAGTTTGGTTCGGTTCAGTTTTTTATGGATCTAATTCCATGAACTTCTCACATGTTATACTGTTTTGACTTATTACTTGACCTATTAGTTTTCGGTTAGATTTATTTTGAACTAATTTTCATAAAATTCTCACATATTTGATCGATTTTGACTTATTAATTGACTTGTTTTGTTGGCCTAATTCTCACAACAAAGCATAATGATTGTTTCACCGAACGGAGAGAGTCGCCAACGACGAAAACTGGTCGAACCGAAGGTTCTAACCACCATAAGAGCGTCCTTAATGATTTTTTCGTTGCGTATGGCTTTGCCCACTCGTAACTCATGATTTAACGGGTGGGCGGGGCACTGTTTCTACCTTCTTTTTCTCTGCAAATCTATGGCAGACATCCTTGTCTTTTCCATCCAAAAAATGTTGTTCAACTATTTTGTTCAAAGTTCATTTCTCTCTTCTTTTGTCTTATGTTTGACTCTAACTTCCTCTCTATTTTATCTTTATTTCCTTCTCTTTTTACTTCTTCACGCACCAATATAGAGGTACTCTTTCAAATTTTTTTCCTTCCGTCTTCTTCCTTATTTTGTCTCATTCTCAATCTCTTCTTCAAATTTCATTTCCTTACATCCTCTAACTAATTGTTCTCTCTTCATTTTTTTGTTTTTACAATTTTCTTTTCCATCTCCAAATCTAAAAATTCTCTCTAAATCTCTATATTTCTATTTATTATTTTTTATCTTCCTTTTCTCAATTTTCTTTTTCTTTTTCCTTTTTTTTCTTTTAAATTATTTTCCTATTATTATTTCTTACGCTAAAATGAAATTTTCTTTCTCTCATATGTTAATTTCCTTATATCCGCTTCTTCCCTTCTCTTAAACTCATTTTTATTCTTTCCTTCACATCCCTTAATTCTATTTTCTTTTTAATTTCTCACATTATTAACTTAAATCTCCTTAATATTCTCTATTGCATTGTCATCACATGGCGTAGTTGCTAGTTATGCACCGTCATTTAAATTATTTAGCACCGACGTAGTTGCCTCACAGTTTAGTGGTATATCTTAAAACCACTTTCGCACCGTCCTCATGTGACGTAGTTGCTTCTCACCTTCTTTATTCTCTCTTTTATTTTCTATCTATTCTTTTCATCCTCTCTTGGTCAATATCTCTTTCAGTCCTTCCTTCCTCCTTATTTTCTTTTCATATTTCTCATCACCCTAAATTTTTTTTCTAAATTCTCGACCCCTTCTCGATTTCATTTTCTCAATCTTGGTCACTATTATGGTCATATACCACAACCTCTCTCAAGTTTGCAAACATATTCACCAAACGCTCCCCCGACTGCTCTCTTTGAAGACTTTTGCTCTAGTCAAAGCATTCAGTCTCCTCCTGCTCCGACTGCGGGGGCGTGTTAGATATATTATTATATTATATATATTACCTATATTACGTATTACCTATTGTCATATTAGGGTTAATATTATATTTCCTTATTGTATTCTACTGTTCCCTATATAAAAGAACATCATATTGTAATTCATTATCAAGTATTCAATAAATATAAACACTTTCAGGAGAACCACCACGAAGCTCCCTCCTCGTTCTCTACACCCCTGAGCTTGTTGTGAGCCTTCCCACTACCATAAACCACCATCGCCCAAGCTCGACAACACTAGAAATCGCCGTCGTCGATGCATTCATCTCCTCCAACCATCTCGTCGGAGCTATATCTCTTCCTCTAGTCGCCGCTTGAGCTCGTCCCCACCGAAAACCACCATATATGGTTTGAGACGAATAAACCATATTTGAAAAACTTGAGCCCCCTGACCACCGATTAAGAACCTGCGACTGGAGAAGATGTTGTGACCTCTAGAAGTCAACCATTGGAGTCTTACTAGAGAATAATCAGCAACCGGAGTCTCGTCGGAGAAGAAGCGTCTACTTTTTTTAAATTTTTTTAATTTGAACTAGACAACCCAGCCTGATTTTAAATCAAAACTATTGAGAACATTTTTGTCCATTTACAATTAATTCAAATCTAACGGAAATTACTACCATGTAGAAACTTTGAGACAAGAACAAAGTTCAATCTCCGCACACAAGCAAACTTAACTTCGGTGGATGTGTTTTGACAATGATGTGTAGGTCAGTGCATGTTTGTAATATTACACCTTCTTAAATAACCAAAAAATTCAGTTCTAATAGTACAAAACTCGAAATTAATTGATTCAAAACCGAACGAATGTATTTGTTCCCAACAAACCATCTATACATTGGTGATTTACTTCTCGTCAATTTTGAAGAGATCATTAGGTCGAATCGGTCTCCGAGAAAGCATAGGTACGTTTTTGTTACCTTCTTATGGCTCTGAAAACTCTAAAACATGTCATGCTTTCAAATAAAACACTAATTAGTAGATAGAAAACGTAAAGGATGGGTTCGGTCCATTGCTTGAAGATTCTAACTCAAAATCGATCGCTCCCTCTTAAGGCTTCCCAAAATTAACTGAACTGAATTCCATCATTTCGGGTTATAAAATAGGAACCGATAAAAAAACAAACTAAAAATCGATCGATTTGGACACATAGTTCAATTTAAGTCATCGATCTTTATTAATTGGGCCTAAAAATGTTGGTCGAACAA
This sequence comes from Geranium brycei, assembly GCA_036897365.1. Classification (NCBI taxonomy): domain Eukaryota; kingdom Viridiplantae; phylum Streptophyta; class Magnoliopsida; order Geraniales; family Geraniaceae; genus Geranium; species Geranium brycei. The sequence goes on from JAYMTP010000185.1 coordinate 29,600, forward strand.
AAAATAAGTGAAGTAATAAGTGAAGATCGGCCCAAAATGTGAGAATTTCATAAAAATCCAACAGAAAGACGGTAAGTCAAATAATAAGTCAAAACGGTCTAAAATGTGATAATTTCATGAAACTTGGTAAAAATAACCAAATGAAACCAAAAACCGACATGTTCAAAACTGAATTAATGGTTCGGTTCAAAACGAACCAAACTGTGAACGTCTTCCCTCGATAAAAAATATAGGGATAATTACAAGTAGTGCCCATGTATTATGAAACTCTAGTAAGGAGTGGTTGGGTACTTTTAATTGCAAAAAGTAACGATAAACTTACATTTTTCTTCAAAATTACATAATTGTCCCTGGAATGAACAAAATAAAATGGGGGCGATGATGTTAGGCTGGCATTATCGTCTCCATATGAAGCCATAGCAATCACATTTGACTTCCAAGTACATGCCATAACATTTGCTTGTACCTAATACATTTCAAATATATTATCGATGATTCATGCACAACTCCATCGCTTTTCTCACGATCGTGAAAACATTGTAGAGATCATTGTCTACGGGGGCATGACAGTGTCATAAATCCTTTCTTCTCTCAAAGGAGTTGCCCGACAAGGCGCGACAATCTCGTTGAACTGAATGTGTAGGAAAGGTGATTACATCGAAACAAATAATTCTGTATACATAAACACCCCTGTTGAAGTTGTCCTGCAAACGAAAATGGTGAGATTCGACCTCTCGCTGGTATACATGTTGGGGAGAACCGAACCTTACCAAAGAGGAGCACACCACAAGGAAAACTCATGTATATTAGAGCTCATATCTGATCCAAAATACTAGCCTTGTGGGTCTTAGGTCTAATGTGTATATAAACTCTCATTATACTTTATATATTTTTGACGTAGGGTCTAGACTTACATGTAGAATCCTAACAATACATACTGAGTTTAGAAAATAGTATCAATTATTCATACGAATTCGTTGCAAGTCAATCACAAAATTAGATAATCATATTCCGTCACGCTAAATAAGAGGTCACTAATCCCAATTCTCACATGTGTCATGTCATTGTTGCTAATGGGGAAAAACACAAACATATATTCATATCATTTCATACCCTTCTCAGTGCTGATGCTGACTTGTACGTTATGTTTTGACCGTTTGCTTCGTATACTGTATTGTATGTCACTGTTGTACCTTTTCTTTCTACTATAGTAAAGTGAGCAATTTGAAGCTGAAAGCTTCTTGGGGGCAATTTTGTCTTTTCGTGGGTGTCATTATAACATTATTCTCAAAATAATTTTGGAGTGTGTGAGCCTTCCAAAGGAAGCTGTGTCTTAAAGAATCTTCTTTATATATTATAAAATTTAAAACCAGCATTAATTATTAAAAAAATATTAAATTCCCGTGAATTTCTTTTATTTTTAAAGAAAACAAACTTTATTCAACATCTCAGAGCATATGAAACAAGAGCACTAGCAAGCATCGGTGATACAGATCACTCACTTAATTTAATATCCGCATTCGATATTCTTATGCGTGGGCATAGTTATTGAAATGAATTCTTTCGATTTTTCAATTATAAGATTATATTCAGAATTGTTATGTCAGGAAATTGTTTGATTCTGATTTAGTTCTTGATTATACCCGGTTAAAATTGTTTAGCTTTCTACTTTTAATTTAGACTTAATTTGTATGTTGCATTAAACGAATCCGAGCTCAATTTGAAAGTAAAACATTGTATTTACAATTACAAAAAAAATATCAAAGAAGACCAAATGTTAAAATTTCATTATTACAACTCAATCGTAGTATAAAGTTTGTAAACAAAATAATGATAAAAGACAAGTAATGAAATGAAGTAGTTTGAATCTCACCCTTTAACCGATAACTCTAAATTTTAAAAATTAAAACTTAATCAAAAGCAAATGATTATCTTAAATTCAGAACTAAAACCGAACAATTAATCACGATTTTGATTTTCCGGTTCTCGGGTCTGTGCCCATCCCGGTTAATTTTAGATTTTTCTTTAAATAAAATAATTAAAAGTTTCACGAAAATCAGCGGCGTGTTTTCAATGTGTACCAAATCCACCGGTAAATGGGGCCCGCCGAGTAAATCAAATCCAACGGCCACGATCCGATCCGACGGACGGGCCTCGTCATTATAAAAAAAAACTGGCGGGTCCCACGTCATCTCCAAAATCTTCTCAAGCACACCAACAACAAGAACAACGAGAGGACTCGCCAAAACCCACCGATTTGGCGGGAAAATTCAGAATCTCCATTAGAGGGAAACCCTAAAAAATTCCCCAATTTGAACCTCCCTCTCTCTCTATCCATCTCCTATTTAAACCTCCATTTCCGTGGCTCCGTCCTCGTCGTGTCTGTACAGTGCACTGAAGGTGTTCGACGAAAGTCCTGACAGAGAGATTGAGAGATTGAGAGAGGGAAGATGTATGTGGTGAAGAGAGACGGTCGTCAGGAGGCGGTCCACTTCGACAAGATCACCGCGAGGTTGAAGAAGCTCAGCTATGGCCTCAGCTTCGACCACTGTGACCCGGTCCTGGTGTCCCAGAAGGTCTGCGCCGGCGTCTACAAGGGCGTCACCACCAGCCAGCTCGACGAACTCGCCGCCGAAACCGCCGCCGCCATGACCGCCAATCACCCCGACTACGCCTCCGTAAGCCTCAGTTCCCGAATCTCGGTTCGATTCGGTTTGAAATCTGAATTGGTGTTGGATTGATGTGGTTTTGTTTGTTTTGGTTGGTGGTGCAGTTGGCTGCGAGGATTGTGGTGTCGAATCTGCACAAGAACACGATGAAATCGTTTTCAGAGACGTGAGTGGTGTTTTTTTTTTGGATTTTGGGTTTGTTTTGTGTGGTTTGTGTAGTGAATTTGGAATATCTGGTTTTGTTGGAATTGCAGGATCAAGATGATGTACTCTCATTTCAGTGAGAGATCTGGTCTCAAGGCACCTCTGATTGCCGATGATGTTTATGAGATAATTATGAAGGTGTGTTGACTTGTCATGTATTTGTGTGTTAGAGATTCAAATTTTAGCAGATTTACATGCTTGGAAGCTATGTGATTGAAATTTAATTTGTATCATACAATGTTGAAATGTATGTTGTTGCTTTTTTGTATCTTGTTAACCCCTGTAAGTCATTTGAAGTTTTATAGACACTGAATCAGTGTATGAAACCCCTGATTTCTCCCCTGAGAATATGGTGAAATCGAGTTGATTGAGTTTTGGGCCAGTTTTAAAATTTGGTCTTCCTAGTACAATTTTACAGTGTTCTTACTCAATCAAAGTTGGTCAAATTTTATTTCTGTTATAATTTGGCGGGAAAGTTCAGTGGTGAATTGTAATCTATTTGTGTGTTAGAGATTTAAATTTTATCACAATCTACATGCTTAGAAATTGTTACATGTTTGGAACTTTAGTTGTACCATATACTGGTGAAATATATGATGTTGCTCCTTTGAATCTTGTAAACCCCTGTAAGTCCTTAGTAGTTTTATAGACAATCTGATTGATTGTCATATTGCATGTGTGTTCGTGGGTTGTGGTCAAATTTTTTATTTTTATATTTTACACATGCTTTGAAACTCTTCTATAATTTGTACTTTTGTTTTAACTTATAAGGTTGTTTGAAATCATCTTATTTTACTAAAATATTGTAATTTTTGTGTTCTTGTGGATTATATATGCATATATATGATATTTATTTGATGCAAAACGAGTTCTGCTGATTTCTCTTGAGTTTTCAAAACTTCTTATTTTTTGTCTTGCCGAGTTCTCCTCAATTCCGAGTTTTTAGAACCTTACACTGATTGTCGTATTGCTTGTGCTCATGTGCTGTGTTCAATATCTTGATATTTTTTGATACATCAGAATCATGAGATAGCTATATGTCAATTGTTATGTTTAAGGATAACCTTTATTGTGGTGCCTTATGCATTTGTTTAATTTACAGTTGTTGTAATTTGTACAATTTTTGTTCATTACTCATTTCATTTTCACTATTATGCTTCCTTCAGAATGCTGCTCGGTTGGACAGTGAAATAATCTATGACCGGGATTTTGATTATGATTACTTTGGCTTCAAAACCCTTGAGAGGTCCTACCTCTTGAAAGTGCAAGGGAAGGTGGTAGAGAGACCTCAGCACATGTTGATGAGGGTTTCTGTTGGCATTCATATGGATGATATTGATTCTGTTATCAAGACGTATCATATGATGTCTCAGCGATGGTTCACCCATGCTTCGCCAACCCTTTTCAATGCAGGAACACCAAGGCCCCAAGTATGTTTCGGTGTATTTGTATACATGTTTTGTGTTCTAGATTCTGTTATTGAATATTTACTTCCATGGGTTTGTTGACTTGGCAGTTGAGTAGCTGTTTCCTGATCTGCATGAAAGATGATAGTATTGAAGGAATTTATGATACCTTGAAGGAGTGTGCTGTCATCAGTAAATCAGCAGGAGGCATTGGTGTCTCAGTTCACAACATTCGTGCCACTGGTAGCTACATTCGTGGGACAAATGGGACATCCAATGGGATAGTTCCAATGTTAAGGGTGTTTAATGATACTGCTCGTTATGTTGATCAAGGAGGAGGCAAGAGGAAGGGTAAGTTCATCATGCTTTACTGGTTTCATTATCCTTAAGTCGGTCCTGGTGATGCCTTGTTTTGAAATAGAACTTGTGTTTTGTTTAGGTGCATTTGCTGTGTATTTGGAGCCATGGCATGCTGATATATTTGAGTTTTTGGATCTTAGGAAAAACCATGGAAAGGTATGGTGGAATAGCATTCTTACCTAGATTGCTGTACTACTAATACCTAATTTTTTATGTTGTCTTTGGATTTCATCAAGCTGAAAATTGTGTCTACTAGTTTGCAACTATGAATTTCAAGGCTTTCTACTATATTTATTAATTGTGAGAATTCTGTTTTTGTTCATGTAGGAAGAAAATCGGGCACGTGATTTGTTTTATGCTCTTTGGGTGCCTGATCTTTTTATGGAAAGAGTTCAAAGTAATGGAGAGTGGTCATTGTTTTGCCCGAATGAATCTCCGGGATTGGCAGATTGTTGGGGTGAAGAATTTGAGAAACTCTACACAAAGTATGAGAGAGAGGTATCCTAACTATTCTCTTTCCCTTTGTGGTTATTTTTTTTCAATCTTTGGATTATCCTTTTAGGATATTTTTGAAAGAAATTGTAATTTTATTAAAATATTTTAAAAAATAAATCACTATTAAAAATATTTAAAAATTTAGGTTTGATTACCTTTATTAGTTGACTTAGAGTAAAGTCACCATTTGAAAAAAAAATCTGATTAGGGTGAGTGAGAGCCCCAAAAATTATACCACTCAACCAACAAGACCAAGAGAATGACATATCAACATACTCATTTTAATTTAGGCTAATTGCGGATGGGCACTTATATAGATTGTCCACTTTCACTTGACTGCAAAATAAAATTTTATTTGCATATGAATACACTATAAATTGAACATTTGTCACTGTTACCAACTACTGTTAACTTTTAGTATGAAATGGCAGATTTACCCTTGATATACACTCAAAATTTCGAAACATACTCTTTTTATACACCTCCCTGTTTCTCACTTATTTTCAACTCTTTAATTTGCATAAGCAGCAGCAACACCTGTGATTTTTTTAAGTTCAACAATCTGATGCCTAAAATCAGCATGATATCCTAACAAATAGGATTATGAAATTGAACAAAAAAAATCAGTACCTGCTACTCGGATGAATGTTTAAATTACATTTCTTATCAGCAAAAAAAAAAAAGGAATGAAGGACGACCAAATCCGAGTAGGGAGGAGCAACCCCATAGGAACAACAAAGCATCCTCAAAAGAAAACAAAAGCTGGCTAGCTAGCTAGAGAGGCTGGATGGTGGAACAGAGTTGCCCAAATGCAATAAAGAGAAGGAATAACTCTTGATCATGAAAGTACCAAAAAACTAAACAAAATTTTATAGAGAATACAAATGTGTTTATACCCATAAAAAAATTGAAACTAAATCTATAAAAGTACAAAGAAATTGATTTACAAAATTTTGGGTATGCGTTTGTAAAATTTCTATTATCTCTCTAATTTTTTAGCCAACTTAGAAACATTAGCTTCATAAAATAAAGAACTACACAGCAAAACCAAAGCTTCATCCATATCCAACCCCCATAAGCAATTTCAGTTCACAAGTACCAGATTTGTTAGCAAACAATAAAAATAATACTGCAACAACAAAATTACTAGATCTGCATTGATGCACAAATAACAACACAAAATTGCATTTGAATGAACACCCACCGACCTTAGATTTGTCGCCGATTGTTGCATGCAAGCTGATGGGCCATTAATGCTGGTGAAAAAAGCATGAAGCTTTGATGTTGGTTGGAGTCGCTGTTGTCAAAAAAGAGGTTCAGATTGAAACTGTGAGGATTGGGTAAGATTCATGGAAGAGAAGCTTGAGGGTGATATGGGAATAAATTAAATAAACAACAAACATGTGCCATTCACGTGATGGGAGATTGTGTATTTCCGTCCATCTTTGCTTCATTTGTATAACGGTGCTACATGTGATATTTAAAAGGTAGTTAAATGGCAAAATTTTTTAATCTTGCAGTCAAGTGAAAGTGGCTGATTTATATATGTGTCCATCTGCAATTAGCCCTTTTAAAATAATATTAATTATTAATAAAAAAATATTTCTTCAAAGCCGTTGATCTTTTGATTCTCTTTGATTTGATATACTATGAGCCCGAAATGGAGCTCGTATGAGAGATTTGTGTCATTTGAAAGTTTCAATAATTTTTTAAATACATGTGTATTTTCGTCATTTTCAAAAAAATTAATAGAATTTTCAAAAAAAGTTAATAGAGTTGGGCTAAGTGGGATTTTAGTAAACCTAAGAGGGCTCATAGTTAGCATTTATTTTTTGGGGTGGTAAGTGAGACATCTGGAAATTTAGGGGTATTTATGTGGAATTTTCCCTTAATAAAATTAAAATGAGTATGTTGACATTCCCTCCTGCCTAGTTAGTTGAGTGTTACTTATTTTAGGGACAGAACACAGGTTTGGAACCTCACTCACCATAATCAGAATATATATATTTTAAAATTGTGACTTTTCTGTAGCTATAGCGATTTACAGTAAAAAGCAAACAAATAAAGGTGGTCAAATCTAAATTTCTAAATATTTTGAACAATGATCTATTTTCTTAAATATTTTAATAAATTAGAGTTTTTTTTGAAAAAAGTCCCATCTTTTTATTTCTGAGGATATAATAGTTCTTATTCTATGATTATTAGGGTAAGGCAAAGAAGGTTGTCCAAGCCCAGAATTTGTGGTTTGAGGTTTTGAAATCCCAGATAGAAACGGGAACTCCTTACATGCTGTTTAAGGTAATTTATTGAAGCTAATATAGTTATATTTTATTTTTCATCCTCTGCAAGTATAGTGATCTTATTGTTTTCCTATTGTTTGTTCCAGGATTCTTGCAACAGAAAAAGCAATCAGCAGAATCTGGGTACTATCAAATCTTCAAATTTGTGTACTGAAATAATTGAATATACAAGTCCCACAGAAACCGCAGTGTGCAATCTAGCATCCATTGCTTTACCACGATTTGTTAGAGAAAAGGTGTGATACACATCATTGCTTTGACAAACTGTAATTTCCGTGTTTCCATTGTTATTCACATATATGCATTTTTTGGTTACTGCAGGGAATTCCAATGGAGTCGCATCCATCGAAGCTTGTGGGGAGCAGAGGTTCCAACAACAGATATTTTGACTTCGATAAATTAGCAGAGGTTTGAATTTTCTTATAAATCTACTTAGCTTGACTGTGCATTTGACATATGTTTACTTTACCTATCAACAACACATTTAAAGATATATTTCTAATTGTATCCTTGTTATTGGAACAGGTTACCTCAATAGTCACAACAAATCTCAACAAAATCATTGATGTCAATTACTACCCTGTTGAAACTGCAAAAAGGTCCAACTTACGGCACAGACCCATTGGTATTGGAGTTCAGGGTCTTGCCGATACCTTCATCTTGCTCGGCATGGCATTTGATTCTTCCGAGGTATAGCTGTTAACTTTATATTAGACATGTCTTGGATCAATTGGCCTTATCTCTAATGCGTTATTTGGATATACAGGCACAACAGCTAAACAAAGACATATTTGAGGCCATTTACTACAATGCCCTGAAAGCATCTTCTGAGTTAGCTGCCAAAGAAGGCACCTATGAAACTTACAATGGGAGTCCAGTGAGCAAGGTATGTACATGCAATAGTAATAATTGGTAATTGTTCAAAACTGACTGTATGTCCATCCATTTATTGACATTGCTTGTGCCATTGTAAAAAGTTGATGATTCCTTATATACATATCATTTTGCAGGGAGTTCTGCAGCCAGACATGTGGGATGTAACTCCATCGAACCGATGGGATTGGGGTGGGTTGAGAGAGATGATTTCAAAGAACGGAGTTAGAAATTCACTTCTTGTGGCGCCAATGCCTACTGCTTCAACCAGCCAGATCCTTGGAAATAATGAGTGCTTTGAGCCATACACTTCCAATATTTACAGTCGCAGAGTTCTAAGGTTTGCTTTTATTCCATGGTTCAAATTTAGGGAAAATGGCAAAAACATGTTGTATACTATCACACTTGCAAGAGGAGGTTGTGTCCTTTGTTAATGGCAAAAAGGTGCTCTAAACTTTGATTTTTTATTCAAAATGTGTGTAAATGACAAAATTGCCCTTAACATTAAGAATTATTATTATTAATATATAAATATTTTTAAAAGTTTTTTGAAAATATCTATCAGCTAAAATTTGATTCTAATTTATTTTTTTAGTAAAATTATTTTTAAGTTAAAAATTAATTTTTAAAAACCTTAATTCTTAATTTTATGGTCAATATCATCATTTTGTACGATTACACACATTTTGCACAAAAAATCAAAGTTCGGAGCAGTCTTTTTTCATCAACAAAGTACTCAATACTATCTTGCAAAAGTGTAATAGTATACATCATGTTTTTGCCATTTTCCCTTTACTTTAAGCTCACTGCAAGATCAATCCCCTCTTATTGCAATCTGACCATCTCTTTTTTTTTTCTCAGTGGTGAATTTGTTGTGGTGAACAAACATCTTCTTAACGACCTAACAGAAATGGGTCTTTGGTCTCCTACTGTCAAGAACAAGATAGTATATGACGATGGCTCCATTCAGAATATACCTGATATCCCTAATGATCTGAAAGACATTTATAAGTACATATTTTTACAACTTTCTTTAATGTCTCTTGTCATCTTATTTTTTCTCTGCCTCAAGCTAATATATTGCACGACAACCAGGACTGTGTGGGAGATCAAGCAAAGGACACTGGTTGACATGGCTGTTGATCGTGGGTGCTACATAGACCAAAGCCAAAGCTTAAATATACATATGGATCAGCCAAATTTTGGAAAACTTACTTCCTTGCATTTCTATGCGTGGTCAAAGGTATGCATACATCCTTCAGATTTACAAAATGTTGTAAATCAGATATTGCATTAAAATGTGTCGATTTGATCAAATTAAGGATAAAATGTGTCAGTTTAGATCAAATTTAGGATTAAATATGCCGGTTTTGATCCAATTTAGGATTTCATATGTTGGTGTTGATCAAAGTGAGGGTAAGATGTCTGTTTTGATCAAATTCATGATGACATGTTGATTTTGATCAAATTGAGGATAAATATGTTGGTTATGGTCAGATTTAGGATAAAATATGTCGGTTTTGATCAAATTTAGGATAAAATGTCGGATTTGATCAGATTCAGGATATCATATCTTTGTACAAGACACATTGTTGATTCGTCTTTTATATTTACCATAATTTTTTGATTGGTATACAGGGTCTGAAGACCGGGATGTATTATCTCCGATCAAGAGCTGCAGCCGATGCAATCAAATTCACAGTTGATACTTCCATGCTCAAGGTAAAATACTAAAATACCATAAACGCTCATCGTCATAACCAGTGTTCTAAAAATTCTTGACTTGGCTGATTAATCCTTGATCAGTTCTCAATTAATCCTCTATTATTTCTAATTAATTTCTTGATCAATTTTTGACTAGTCCCCAAAAGGTCATTTCCATCTAACTAGTGCCTAGGGTTTTCTTTAGAATACTGGTCGTAAATTAGTTGAAACCATCATAATTTTGGTGTTAAATCTTCCATTCTTTGGCAAAACACAGGAAAAACCCGAACTAGCTGCCGAGAGTGACGATGGTACCAAAATGGCACAGGTCGTGTGCTCCTTGACAAACCGAGAAGACTGCTTGGCTTGCGGAAGTTGAAGAGGATTCTCAGAAAGCACCAGTACCTTCCATTTCGGGTTTATTTATTTATTTTATGATTATGAATGTCTGGGAAATGTTATATGAAACCATAGTAGAGCGTGTTGTTTGTTCTGCGTTCGAAAGTAACTATAGTTTTCTGTGTATAGCTGTAATAGTAGTGAAAACGTCTACTTCTTCTGTATTATGTATTGTTTCCTTATGAAGTTATTATTACAAAGTTTGCTACGGATAGAGTTGTTGAATTTTGAACTAAAAACCTTAATTGTGTTCATGGGGTCTGTCTCATGTTATTGTTCTGATTCGAGTTTGAAAATTTGTGATCTTCGTTTTGTTTTGGGTTTTGATTTTGACTGAATAAATTATAAATCTAAGTCGTGTTTAATGTGTGGTCCGTACTATTTGAATAGCTACTGTCGGATAAGGACAGAGTCAACAGCTGTGATTGGTGGCGGCTGCTTCTATGACTTGAAGTGGGGATATGATAAAATGTCTTGAATTCTATGAGATCTTATATTTTTGATTTGATTGGGGATATGATAAAATGTCATTTTGCTTGGTTAATTAAAAATCAGTGTTCTAAAAATTGAAATAAATAAGGACTAGATTTTGATTTTGTATGATTAATAATTTTAATCATTTGATTATATATATGTAATGACTTTTTAATACTTTTTTAAGACTGGAAAATACAAATATGATTATGAGAAAAAGACGTACATGTCACTTGTTCATAAAGTATAAATATACTTTATACACTCATGCCTCTCATGAAAGAGTGCCTCAAACCGGTGTAGTATTTTTTAGCAAAAGCAACACAATTATTGTTGATGTTAGGAAATAATCTATCTATAAACCATTAATTTTTCATCATATAGTTTTATATAAATAATAATTATATAGGATAGGGGGCGGGATGAGGTGTCACCAACCCTACATAAATCTCCAAAACTTTTTCGAAAGCCGAAATAATTTAACCCGACCCAATTTCAACTGCAGCCGAATATGAGTTACTTGTTGGGTTTAGATTATTTTGCCATCACTGTATACACTTTGAAGTAAGGCTACCCAAACGTAATTGAACCGAACCGAATCAATTCTAGCCGACCCAAAAAATAATTGAAGTTTCGGTTATGAACAAAACCGAAACTTCATCAGTTCAGTTTAAGTTTATATAGTTAGAACTAATAAAAACTGAACTGAAAACTGATTAATTTGACTCATTTTATGTCATCGATATTTATTAACTGAGCCTAATAATACTGGGCCACCAAAAAATAAGTCAAGAGCGCCCAAAATGTGGGTATTTCATGAAATTCAATTTGAAGAACATCAAACAAAAAATTAATAAGTCAAATAATCAGTTAAAACAATCTAAAGCGTGCACAAAAACTAACAGATTCAAAACCGAAGCATAAACAACCAAAATACACAGACATCACAGTGCTAAAGAGAGTGGCATCTCTGTAGAGCTTGTTGGTTTCTCATTCTCTCACTTGCTCAAGCATTGACTTTTGAAGTTTGACCGTTGACCAAACACCTTTTCTTCTAGAGTAGTATGGGATCTGTGGGACCCACCTCAACCTCATCTCGAAACGCGTTTATTCCTCTATAGTGTTTGACTTTAGTCAACGCTGACATGTGAATAATAACCCTTTCAATACATTCTTGTATACATATATATTATTTAATATTCGTCCTTATATATATATTTATATATCATCTGCCCAATAAAGTTTGGAGGTTTCTATAATGCACAGTTCACATCAACAGTTCTATGCCAAATTAATTTTATAGTGCAACGGTCCAAATATTACAGATGCATGAATTTATATGATATACGTGTTCATATGATGTCGATACACTGAATATTTGTGTGGATTAATATTATTTTTTCGATGGATTATTTGATATTAATCTTTTTTTCATGATGGGTAGGTAAAGTTTGCAAAATGTATTTGGTTAAAATTAACTAATAGATATATGGATATTAATATAATAATATCAAAATTTAGATTTGAATAGAATAGAATTTGAAAAAAAACAATTATAGCATTTTTTAGGGGAAAACGCTGACATATTATTAAATTATAAAATAAACTAACCCGAGATTATACCAAACAGCTAAAGCACTAGATGGTGGGATAGACCCTGCACCACGATCCCAATTATTGTTAGTTAAAACATATTTAGCTAAGTCACGAGCCATGAAACTACTATACAAACTAGCAAAATAAAGGATAACGTAACAACATACCTCTTGCAACCTCGCGGCCTCCATCTCGAATGGGTTGAGACTCTCCGCAAATTCATTACAAGATCCACCCCGAGAA
>JAYMTP010000186.1:0-42245 GCA_036897365.1 Geranium brycei
TCATAATTGTTGTTTGTCAAGGAAATTGTTCCGACATTGTCCGCGACATTCCATTTAAACAGAATTAATAATTTCAACTACTTTTTGTTGGGAAATTGTAATGAAAATGGTGTCTTTCTTTACATCAGTTATTGTTAATGGTTTAGTCATTTAGTGGGATGTAACCACTTCAAAGCAGTTTCATTGGGTTGGTGATCAATGACATCTTTGTCCTTTTAAGTATATATAGAGGTGTATAATCACAGATTCATTGTTTGGTATTGTAACAAATTAACCAATGACACCTGTCCATTTTGTGGTGTATCTAGGTTTGTATATATATATATCCTAGTTTTTTTATAGATTTCTATCCTTAATTTAAAAATAAATACAAAAACATGATAGACATTTTAATAAAATTTTTAATTCAAGCTATCAAACACAATAAACTTCACAATTCACGCTTCTAAACATAATAAAATTCACAATTCAAGTATCCAAACATATATAATAGATTTCATAATACAAGTTTACAACCATAACAAAAATAATTCAACAAAGTTTTCAAACATGTTACAAAAAATCAAATCTTAATAGGTAGGGTTTTTACTTTTTATTGAATTATTATTATTCTTTAAATGTATCGGGTACAGATCGGGTAGGATATAGGTATATCCGTACCCGACCCATATTCGATAAAATACCCGTGAAAATATCTGTACCCGTTCGCTTTCGGATATTTTTTCCGATCGGATCGGGTACATGGATATCCGTCGGATATAGATTATTTTGCCATCCCTCAAAAATTGTCAACGCGGCCACCCTAAAATTATAATTTTATCACCTAACCCATTTATGTTAACTTCAATTATTTTATAAAAAAAAGACTAAAATGTTCTTAAATGTGTTTTAAACTTTCAAACACTACCCTTTTGGCCCAAGAGTTGGTTTTATTTTGTTTTTGAACTTTATATTTTGATTGAGTTGTATTAATATTTGGATTGTTTGTAAACCTCAACTTTTAGTTTTATGCCATTTTCAATAATATTTTTATATTTTTATTTAAAGTTTTTGCCTACAAAACGTGTTTAATTTTGTATAATTTTCCTCATAAATTGAATAATGTTTGAATATCACAATTAATGGGTCCAATTGGACAAAACTGGAAAATTAGACTGGAAAACCGAACCTAAAAACAGACCCCACATATTTGTTCGGGTCTCTAAATTAGAGAACCGGTTGGTTCGGTTTGGGCCAGTTCCAAACTCATGCCCAACCTTAGTTGCAAGTTAAGTTTTTGAGCACCCTTAATCAAATATCATAATTGCAAACTCGTAACATTATTACAAACACGTGACTCTTCAATTGGGACACACCCATCTCATTTAAGGTGTGGATTCATTGGTATTGAATTCCTAGAATACAGTTGAAAACAAATGTAATCGGTCAAGAAACGTTTTAACGTATCAATAAGTTTTTGAAAGGATTTTTTCCGGCCCCAGAATTTCCATTTAATATGAAGTCTAGCAAACAAAAAATAATTAAGATATGAAAATATGAAATTGTCATAATTAGATATGATAAAATGTCATTTTTTTTTCCACTTAATACTAGCCGATTTATAATTGTGCACCAACAAACAATAACGATAGTATAATCATATCACTATTTCGTTGAGTAATAATCGTGTGTGAAGATTTGAACTACATAAAAAAATCACTCGTAACATTATTACAAAACGTGGATCTTACCCAAAACTTTTATTAAAATTCTGAGTGGCAGATGACCTGGAGTGGACAAGTGGATTGGATTAAAAATCATCTTTACTGTTTGGAATCAATATAACGGTGGACAAGACATTGATGGTGAATAATTAAGACGATAACCCAAAACAAAGGTATTCGTTACATGGAAAATATCGCCCTAATTCACTATCAAATTTAGGTAATAATAATTAATAGAAATATGGTAGAGAATATTATTAATTATGTGTAAAATATAATAGGGGAGCCCTTTATATAAGCTATCAACCAAACTAAATAGGAAACTCTAATACATAATAAAATATGAATAATATAAAATATGAATAAAATATAGGAAATATAAAATATGAGAAATATTCTTAACAGCCCCCCTCAAGCTCAAATCGGTTGTAAATCGCCAAATTGAGTTTGGAAACTTGATTATCTTGACTATCTTGAGCATCTTGAATATATTGAGTATCTTGAATGTGAGACGGTTGATATGGTAGGTAGATATAGGTGTCCTAAGACACTTGTAGATATAGATAGGTGTTGTAGATATAGGTGTCATAAGACACTTGTTGATAGGCGCCGTGAGGCACTTGTAGCTAGGCGCCGTGAGGCACTTATAGATAGGCGTCGTGAGGTACTTGAAGATACATGTCGTGAGGCACTTACGTGCCGTGAGACACTTGCAGATACGTGCCGTGAAACACTTGAAGATACGTGTCCTGAGGCACATACGTGTCGTGAGACACTTGAAGATACGTGTCGTGGGACACTTGTAAATAGGTGTCGTTAGGCACTTGTAGATACATGTTGTAAATAGGTAGATGACGGCGCTGGATAGTGGATGACGCCATCATGCGGAAGCTAATAGTTGGATTGCGTTGCCCACCCATCAAAATCATGAATCATCGATGAGTGGGAAAAACAAAACTTTATTAGAGATTTAACCAAAGATCGGTTATAGCTCTGATACCATGATAAAAATAGTAAAATACAATAGGGGAGAGCCATTTATATAGGCTATAAACTAAACTAAATAGTAAACTCTAATACATAATAAAATAGGAATAATCTAGAATAGAAATAAAATATAGGAAATATAAAATATGAGAAATATTCTTAACAATAATAATAATAAAAAAATTATTCTAACCGTCACTCAAACTTTTTTTTGAATCAAGTCTCCCAAACACAAGATTGTAGATGTTGCACGGTGTTATGATGGCAGACAGGGGCCTTCGAGGCCATTGCAGGGCCATGACAGATTTTTATTTTTGTGTTTTTAATATTTTTTAATATAAAATAATTTACATATGCAATAAAAAATACATATTATGCTACGAATTATAATATTTTCAATTTTTTTTAGAAAAAAAATAAATTAGTTTGGACAGATGCAACCCAAATTGGTCCAAAATCAACTAAAATCAGTATAAAACCGGCTCAAAACGACCAAAGCGCCACGGCGCCATGGCGTGGCGCCCGTGTGGTTTTCGGGGCCATGGTGACGCCATGGCGGCCGCCATTTACATCATTGCCCAAACTTAATCCCATAAAAATAGAGTTAAGTTTGAATCTAAATATATGTATATGTGTTAATTAGCTCATAATTGTCTTTTCTTTTTGTGAGCAGGGGTCTTCAAAAGTATTTAGTTCATAATATAAACTCTGAGTGGAGATGATGTCGAAGGAGGACAAAGTGAGCTCTAGCAGTGGGCGTGGCCGGAGTATATGATGTCGGAGGCGGCTAATAGCGCAGCGCTGGATTTGCAAAGAGACGCACCGGAAGCGGAGGTCGGAGGGGGAGAAAGCAGAGGCGATAGGAGGGTTCGGAGAAGATGATGCTGGAGGCGGCCAACATCGTCACATCGGATCCGGCGACTGTTGAGCACGTAGACAATCGTCCACAAGCAGCCAATAACGCGCAAGTGCACGCAATCGTCACATGTAATAGTGGTAAGACCGGGTCGAATCCACAGAGACCAGTTGGGGTTAATTTAGTTAAATTTGTTATCGATGTATTGAAAGTGCGTAATTTTTTAGTTGAATTGTTGAGAGAGTAATTATCAAAGAACTAATAATGATCACTATCTAGTACGACAAAGATGTAACGAATAGACAGGAAATCACATGTTCTAGGTTTATTTTGGTTTAACGAACTGCAGAAAACAAATTGAACAATGGTGCAATAAAATGTTATCCTATGTCTACGCAAATACCGACTCCAACTGACAGTGTTGTAGCAAGTCTTGAGTCGAGATGTCTTCTAATTCTCTCGAATTAGAAACGCGCGCTCCGACTCCACTGAAAAAACAACAATTATGGGATACAGGTTCTGAAGAGTTGAATACCCTGAATTGCAATGTGTTAGTTACCCACCGACCCTCTCAGACACGACATCGCAACTCACACAATCACACAATATGGTCAATATCATAAAATCAAATTATAACTAGCAATTCAAACATATAACCATCACATCCAGTTCATAAATCAACAATTCATTAGATGTGAAATATCTGACCTAACACCCATGATTGTGGGAGATTAGCCGATAATCATGAAGTTAGAATCCATAAATATCAAGGAAATACAATCAAGTGGAGAAAGGGATAAGAAATTCAAAAGCTTAGACCCCGAGGAGTTTAATCGTATGATCAAAATTGATAGAACTTGTTGCTCTATTGATCCTTGTGCACTAGAACCCTCTAGACACGTGAAAAATACGTATTCTTATAAAGTAATTATTGGGTGATATGATCAAAATAGGATATTCCAATCAGACATGTGTAATTGGCTTTGATTGGAAGTTTTTTTATCACCCTTATGCCACTGCCACATCGCATGTTTTATTTTTTTTAGGGTAAAAACAAATTTATTGATTAAATATCAACTAACCCGGCATAAAGCCGTACAGCTGAAACTACAGATGGTGGGACAGACCCCTCACTATAATCTCAGCTACTGTTAGTTAAAACAAACTTGGCCAATTCGTGAGCCATTTGATATCGAGCAAAAGAAAGACGAACACATGTTCCGATAGTGAATAGTACGCAACACCCTTCGCTAATGATTCCTCCAAAGTTGTTCAGCTCTACCCGTCTAACATCATGTAGAGTCACGGCCTCCATCTCATACGAATGGAGAAACTCCGTGATCACGCTGCAGAATGCTTTAATCATGCATCCATGATAACCCCGAAGACCAATCGACTCGAACCAGTTAGCATCAAACAGAGCCACGGCCTCCACCTCATACGAATGGAGAAACCCCGTGATCTTGCTGTAGACCGCCTTAAATCAGCTTTCTCGATCAACCCTGCGATCAATATGGGAATCATGAATCTTTATGTGATCTGGTTGATAAATAAGTTAGCTTCTGCATATTTTTTTTAATTATTAAAGAGTGTATTGTTATATATTACTACAAACTTGTAAGAAATCTATTTCCTTTTACATCAACTTATTTTCTTTAAGTTGGAATTATAAAAGCTAGGTGTAGCACCGCGCGATGCGCGATACTACTTGTAATATCTTATGAAATAAATAAAATTGATCCACGTATAAAATTTTAAAAAGATTAGAGAAAACAACAAAAATCACAAATAAAGAATTTGAGTCGTTCTCATTCCATTTTTGAGCAACCAAACAAATCAAACATAGAACAAAGAAGAAATAGAATTAACTTTTGTCGAAGAGAAGTCGAACAAAGATCCACCACAAAAAACTGGAACAGGAAAAGATCATCTGAGGAGAAAATGTAGTTTTGAACATTGGTCAAAGATCATGACATGAAGAATGTCGTGTAGATGAAACTTCATTACTTCTCCATGAAAATCAACATAACAAATTAGATTGTATGATCAAATTCATCAAAAAATTCATCGAAATCTGATGTTATTTGGTTAATGAATCAGATCTTAAATAGTGATATGTGATTAACGTGTATTGAAATTAGTTTAAGAAAAACATTGTAATCCAACAAAAATCTAATTGATATTAAATTTGTTTGTTATAATCATTAGGTATTCAAATTAGTTTAGGAAAAGAATTGCAATCCAACAAAGTCCTAATTTATATTAAATTTGTTCGTTGTTATCCAACAAAATTCTAATCTATATTAAATTTCTATCTTAGAATTAACGAATAATTTAAATCATAAATTCTAGAAAATAGAATAATACTCTAATTATTGAAAGTGGACGCCGGTAGCACATGTGAAGATTTTCTTTTATATATATAGGTTTACGAATATGATGAGATAATGGACGAGATTATTAAATTTATTTTGAATCCGCCTAATTGTCATATTATATAAAGAGAATATATTTTGATTCTAATATAAACTCGATGTCACTGGTTTAATGAGATAAGAGACAAAAATCATCGGTTGTGAATTTATCTTATTATCATCCATACCTTTAAGAGTTTTTCTTAGCGCTAAGTTTCAAAATGAAACCTAATTTTATTTGTGCTCAACAAACAACTGTCTTCGTTTAAAACTACAAACACATTTAAGGAATGAATATCAAAGTTGGTAAGAATTAAGAAATCAACTAAATTCCGTCTTACATATTAATGATTTCTTCTTGATTGTCTTTGCTCATGCCAATATATTTATATTTATGTGCATGAAAACAGCAATACCAGAACAAAAGAGTATTCAATTTGACCCAATACACTAAGTGTAAAAAATGTTCATTATTGGTCTCTGACCTGACTCCTAAAATTTGGGTCCTTAAATTTCCACAATGACACTCATGGTGTTTGTGAGTAATCCATCATTAAGTCGAAATTCCCTATTCTTATTTTCCTCTTTTGTTTTTAATTAAAAATATGCATTGGGTTGAGGGGGAGCTTGAGGAGAAAACACATATTCATAACAGAACTTGTTTTTATTCAAAACGTCACTAGTGGATCTTGAGCCCCGTCAGACTAGGTTGGCTCCTTATGAGCCTAAACTGACTTTACCGGTTCGACTCAATCCCTTACAGATATCTAGTCTCAACTCTATGAGAGAGGTGATCTTGATTACAAGTGTTATCGACTTTAGGAGAATACTAAGGTCTGCTTATTAGGAGAGAGTCTATTGAACCTAACATATGATATCAATTGTTGAGGATAACACGTGCTTTAACCAATGAGAAGTGCCCAATGAAAAAACTTATATACATATTAGAACCTACATGACTCAAAAAAACTAACTTAGTGGGTCTTTGGTTTAATATGTATATAAATATATTTTCACGTCATACTCTTTTAATGTGAACCCTTGACTTAAGTGTGAAATTCGAACATATTGATTATCTTATAAAGTAATAAATAAATTATTGGTAATATCTTTTATATAAATAAATAAATTATCATACTATATATAGTTAGTCTAAATTACAAAAAAAATTACATGAATAAAAAAAACTGTGTGTTCCAATCAATCCGGGGAGAGTCCATGAATAAAAAAACATATCATATTGATTATAAAGTTTTGATGATACACGTAGCTTCAAATCTGTTAGAATAACTTTTGTTGTCATTTTTTTAGTTTTTGTTCTCTCTTACACACTCTTAAATCACGCTATATACCATCCGAATTGGTGTCTTAATGAACTTATGTTACACATGACTAAACTATCGTATCTAATATCATGGCATTTTTTCGTCTATCGATATAATACTTCTTTTAATTTGAACTCACTCGTTTCAGACTTTACCCATCACCTTGCATGTCCATATGCATCCCAACCATGGTTAACACAAATTACATTTGAGAATATTTTCTAAAAGAATAATATATATGAACAAACTGAGAGACTGACTCTAACATGACAAAAAAAAGAAGAGAAAACTAAATCAAATGAATAGATTGAGTATAAAATTTAAATGGTAAATAACCGGTATATAAATTTTAAATAAAAAATAATTGTAAATGTAAAAAATGAATAAAACAAAATTTGGAAATCCGTTTATGGACTTTTGGCTGATTGTTCTTGTGGGGTACGAACCTGTAATTTTCTAGAGCTGTGGCTGTAGGGTATAAATACATAATAGGGTCCCTTTCAAAGGCCATGGTTTATTATTTATATATATGGTGTTGAAGGAGAAGTTACAGGCGCTGACAGCATATATATCCATACCATAACCCACGGGCGGCTCATGACCTTCACAAAGAGATAAGGCACGTGAATGGATATAGACCCTAGCTACTAAGGCCATATCCCATTACATTACAAGTTGCAATACTCCAAATTAAGTAGGACACTAATGCCTAATCACCATATTACATGTCTTAATTAACTACCCTTCTTCTCTTTGTTGATTATTTGTGGGTCCTTATATTATTAGAAAATATCATTACCATGATTGATAGATATCCTCTAAAAGGACAAATCAAATATAAACCGAGATAGAATTACAAACCGGTAAAATTACAGATGGACCCAGTAAAAAGTGAATGTAAATTTGAGAATGTGATGGACACGATAGAACCACGAAAATGATCGTGATATAACTTCACAGCCACGTGTCGTGCTGGGACAAGTCTTATCAAATGCTTAGCGATCCAACGACTGATAAAAATTCGGATGTTCGAACATTTATCAAGTCTGTATTACAATGCATCCATATCCTCTAATATTGAGTTTCAATTAAAACGGGTGCTACAATTTAATTATCAACTTAAAATATTTCAACATTGTGGAAGTTATTGTTATTTCTTAAAGATAGAGGTATTCAAAACTCAACTGGAAGTCGGCCTAACATATAGAAAAACCGGTCCAACAAAATGTGTGGGTCAAAGTTATAAGATATTTAGTCGATATCCTAATAAATGCAAACCGGAGAAAAATGAAATAGGATTATGACGTTTTTTTGTCAAAATTAGAAAGTGGTTGAGTTATTTATGATAATTTTCAAAAAGTTTTTTAGGCAATGAAAACGAATTAAAGAAAATATCTACACATAAAACATTATTATATTTAATGGTCCCAAAATTAGGGATGGCAAAATAAATCAAATCTAAGGAGAAATTCATAGACTCGATTCTATTAAAACTGGGGTGGGTTAGAAATTTTGGATATCAGAGTAACGGGATAAATAAATGGGTGATTAGTCAGGTCGTGGTTGGGGTGATACCTGCCCGGCCCCGATATATGTTAAAAAAATAATGATATTATACTTTACATTTAAAAGAAAACATTACTAAACTAATTATACCATAATTAAGTTTCTAAAAAATAAATTATACCTTAATTAGGAATTATTAGAGCACTTCTTGATTCATTTTTTTGTTTTTCCACTGGGCTTGACCAACTTGATGGGCTGATTGGTTTTGGTTGCATAATGATAAAACCTCATGCACTATTTAAAGACTTCAAACACGGTGTTGCATTAGTACTTTTCTGGGAAAAGAATATTTTTGTGCACCTAATTATACCACTTTTCCACTTTCACACCCTAATTATTTTTTCCCTTTTTCAGTATCCTAACTATTATTTTGAGACAATCTACTCTTTAAAATACAAAAAGTAATTAAACTACCCTTGAAATTGAACCGGTTCAATTACAACAGTCTATGGTTCAATCGGGTCCAACGAAAAGATCAAACCAGAATTGATCAATATGAAAGTACTGTTTTACCCTCTATTGAATAACAAATTCAGGGACATAATAGACTTTTCACAAATTCAATAATAAATAATAAAAATTAAAAGATTTTTTTTTCAAAAACTGAAACGCAGAGACGAAGAGAAGCCATTGTTTTCGGCGAGCAGCCTAGCCTGACCCTCACACGTGGACGTTGGAGACGTTGACCACCACAAAGACGCCGAAGACCATCTACGTTGTAGAGGGAATTTGAAGACACTGACCATTACAAAAATCTCCGCAAATCTGGGATTTGGGGTCGAAGATGAACAATGAAGCTCCGACGAGTGATGACAGAGGTCAACAGAGGCCGACGGAGCTCGATTGTCCCGCTTTGGTCTACCAACGGAGGACAAGTCGTCCCGACAACACCACACGACGGTGCACTCCGTCATGGTCCCTCCAGCGTCGACGTGGTCCTTTCGACACCGCCGTGATCCCTCCGGCAACTTCCTCGAATCCGGCACACATCACCCGTGAAGAAGAAGCACTTTATTCCTTTTTATTTTTTTATAATAGGGTTTAGTGTTGTAGTTGAACCAGAGACCGTTGTAATTGAACCGGTTCAATTTCAAGGGTAATTTAGGAATTTTTGTTATTTTAGTGATAGATTGTCCCAATATGATAGTTAGGGTACTGAAAATGGGAAAACATAGTTAAGTTATGAAAGTGGAAAAGTGGTATAGTTATGTGCACAAAAATGTCATTTTCCATACTTTTCTTTAATATTAGAATGGACCGCTAACAGATTTATTATGATGGTGCAATAATTTTTTCCTTTAAATGTAGAATGGACCATGAACTAATTTAGTGCTTGATTTTATATTTCACATATTGTCACATTTATCATAAGATTCTATCTACTTATATTTCAGTTTAAAAATGCTTTGCTACACCATATTTTAATTATTGCATAAATAGATTGTCGTTTATACGTAAAATTAATTGAGTAATGAGCAGATAATGCAGAACAAGTTATAAGAGAAAATTGAAAGAACGTCTGATTTTGAGGGGGGGTCATGGACTTGCTAATTACTCATACCCGTCGGGCAGGTTAAAAAGCAAAATATCGGAGAATGGGGCGAGTTCGGGACAGGAGACCTAATTTCAGAGAGGGGTTTGAGATTACTAAACCCGCTTCAATACCAACCCTACCCAAAACTTGGTTTACAATTGAAATTCCGACATTTTTGGCTGTTAAATAATATTGGTTTTGATATTTAATTGCCAAACGCTCAGACAAATTCAGATCGAAAAATCCTGGCCGGGCTGGTTCACCGGCCGAGCACCGTAATTGCCAAGTATCCATTAATTTTGATCATTAAGATCTACTTAATATTAAATATTGATTTGGTTTATTGAGCACATGCTATTAACATAGATATCAATTACTGTTAACACCACATTAACATTTTAGAAGACAAATTATCATGATGCATTGTCTAAGAATCATATCAAAAGATACTAATTATCAAAATTAATATATACTAACGTGACATACAACTGTAACTCAAAAAGTATACATGCTCAATCATTGAACTCCGTATCAAAAAGTTGAATAATTTATTCTTTCGGAAAAGTGGAACAACAAATAATATTTATCACACCATTCCACCGAATAAACAAGCAAACAAAAAAGCCCAACAACGAATAAACTTCATCCAATTTCATAGCAAGCATAATCTTGATACAAAAAATGAAACTGCTTCGTTAGAGAAATTACAATGAGAAGCAGCAGTGATAAAAATTAAATAATAGACATATAAAACACTGGGAAATAGAAACAAAACCAAGATTTTGTGATAGGAGTGTATAAAAAATATAATGTTGCCCTTATTTAGTGAAAATGATCTTCAGAATAGATCATATTTCTTCTTCAGTTGGTCTTGCTTCCATTTTGGTAGTTTGTAGAATTCTTCCTTTGGCATTCCGAATATGGACTCGAACTCCTCGTCCGACAAGTAAGCCTGCAAAAAATGATCAATGGAGATCATTTAGAACAATGCAAACAGCTGAGAAATGAAATTGTTAATAAAAATAGGAAATATAGTTTAGACATTCTAATTTCTATCTATTCCCTGTATAAGACTGTTATTATAATTTAGACATCAAGAAGTAGCAAAGTTATATGAGTAGTAATGCTGACCTCTCGCTTTTTGAAATCGATTCCCTCAACTGGATTCTCCGATTTAGCCTTGACTTGGTCGTAAGTGAAGGTATTGTCGTCGCTGCTGATGAGATTCTCGTCAGTTTCTTCCTCCTGAGCATCAGCACTGGGTTCGGATTCTGGAGCGGCCTCCTCTTCTGGTTCCTTTTCTTCTGCAGGCTCTGCTGCTGGTTCGTCCGAGGGCTCTGATTTGGTAGGAGAGCTCAGCTTTTTTTCAGCTGTAAGAGTCTGTGAAAGTGCAGCCACTGCCGCTGCTCTCTGTCCCCCTCCAGATGGCTTCCTGGCTTGATTCTGTAACATAACATAACATATCAACTTTGATCAATAGAGGGATTGAATCGAAGCCCCAGTTAAGAATTAGTTTTGCGTATCTCGGAGTCAAGTGGCAATATTAGATCTTTTTCTACGTAAGAGTGGGTTTTGAGCTCACGTAAGATACATCAATTTAACCCACTCTAAAGAATCATAAGTTTGGTGCTCTTTTACTTTTTCATAAGCATAGTCGAGCTCAGACCTTGGTACACAACTCGCTGAGAAAAAAAATGTCACATGAGCCAGAAGGAATGTGGATAACGGAAAATTTGGTCAACTGCTTATTTTCATACACCGGATGCATACCTTTCTTTAGGTCATGTCAGGTATGAAATGACGTTGCTTAAACCTATGTTTGACGCACAAAATTATGTCTTGTCGAGTATGTCAATACTCCAAAATGTACGCTATTGTGTCTCATCAGGTATAACTAAATGTTGACAGTTGACTATTTTGTGTTGACCGTTGCCTTAAGAGTATCCTACGCATCCCGTTGGGTAAGATATCAATGTTTTTGGTTAAGTTTGAATGTATCAAAATTTGGGCTCGAGATCTCCCTTTTAAAGAAGAGAGTTATACTTTTTTGCACTTGATCTAACATAAGTTAGCAGGGAGAAATAATGTCACTAAGACTCGAACTCTGACTCTTCGGTCACAAGTTCAAGTGTTTGATTAGCTAGACAAGCAAGCTTTGAGTTATGGAGAGATTGATAGTTATTACCGAACTGCCGCCTGCCCCGCCTCCAGGATTGAAGGCAGAACTTAGAGCAGCTAAAGCCTCAGCCCTCTGAGTTGCTCCTGATTTGTTGCCCCCACTGGACTTATCCTGGCTCAAGACCATACAATATCATATTAAAAAACTCATTCTTAGCTTACCAATAAGGTTCAGCACAAGAATGTGCTAATTAGGACACCAATTAACAAAAGAGCATTGATATGCATAGTAGAGCATATGAGTTATGGAATTGTGATAGTGGCACATGAAAATATAGCATACAGTTTTCCTTGCAAAAATTAAACGACAGAAAATGAAAGAAAAAATTACGGGTAGGATAAAAATGACCAACTGGTTAAGCACTTGAGCTTGGGTCCTGAGGGACATGAGTTCAAGTACCACTGCAATATCTGTTTATCCCACCCATTTTGATACATCAATTGTAAAGATTCTTAAGAGTTATAAGTTCGGTGCTCTCTTGCTTCATCATAGCTTAATCGAGTAAAAAATGGGTAGAATAACAATGGTCATACATCCATAACTGGTTGACTGTAAATTTTAACATGATTCCTATATGTTGTATGCAGCATTAGTTCATTCACAACTAGAATTCCAAATGCGCATGCATGCAAGACAAGATTAAGCAGCAATTTAATCAGATAAAAGTCAAGTACTCACATCTACGACTTGGCCTGCCCCAAAAAGTAATGCTACTTTCTTTTGGAATGAGTTTCCTGGAACCTGTGTTCCATGAGAAACATGCATGCAAAAGAAGAAATATATAAGTAATTGAATGAAACATATTACAAGATAGAAATGTCTCAGTAACAGAACACTGATAATGGAGCCTTTTTGTAGCCTAGTTATCATTATGTATTTACACTCAGAAGCCGACACTGCCTCACAGTATAACCTTTTGGAACTTATGAACGTTTAACATTGTACAATGAGTTTCCAAGATTTTATAAACTAGTTTGTCACATTGTACTCTTTAGCGTTGATATGCAGTTAACATACTTACATAAGCTTCATTTGACAACCTTCTGAAGCTTGCTCATGCTTAAAGTTATCATCCTTCCTCTCAATCGCTTAAGTAAATTACTACCAGGTTGTTAAAACTGGAGGTGAGATTAGGCCTAATCGAGCAAGTTACTGATGCTTGCATTCTAGAAACCGCGTGTTCAAGTTTCTTTACTCAAATGATATATCATCTATTTCTAGTGGTGATCAGAAATATCGCATGATTATGACAGGAAATAAAAACATAAGGACCAGAGGAAAATTTTCAAATAATAATCATTGTGACATACAGTTGCTTTTGCAGATTCCCATGAGAAGTACTTTGTAAAGAAGCAAGGTTCATTCCCTTCAGTGATTTTGTAAAGCGGTACATTCCGATTCAACCCCTCAAGAGATGCAGCCATCTCTATATATTTCTGTAAAAATAACTTCTTTAATGAATGAAGGAGAAAACATGATAATAATAAAAAAAACAAAACAAAGAAAAAATATTACCCGGCCAATGTCGAAAGCAGCTTGCTTTTCCTTGGGTTCAACAGACTGACCAACCCAAACAAAAACTTCAGCTCGTGTGTCAAGAATCAGAATATCCTCGGTCAATAGGTCATCTTGAGAAAAGTTGTAAACCTCCTCAACCTGACAAGCACAATATGAATAAAGTACGCCACTTAGTGTTCAATGTGCATGTAGAAATGGATGTACTGATACGAAAGTTCGAACTATAATTTGCAGTCTAGAACGCACCTGAAACTTTCCCTCTGATTGAAATGACGATGATAATGGCAGTAAAAGAAGAAACAATTAGTTCTATACACGACTAGTAAAACTGCAAATTTAGACAACCCAAAACAATGTTGCAGGAGAGGAAAAATGAGTTAGAAATGACACCTTTGCTGAACGAATATGTGAACAGGTGGGGATCTCTCACAGGCTCTCGAGGAGGTTTTTTGCTGTCATAATTTTGCTTACCTCCAAGTGCAGACCAAAAGGTGTGCGTCTCGGTTCCTTCTTTAGCATGTTTCAAAGTGACTCCTGGCTGAATTAGTAACAGAAAAGGCTCAATTCGATACGGATATATTAGAGAACATGAGATATTAATACTGTCACAAGCTCCATATATTTGCATATTCCAACCCACATTCATAACTGTAAATACTTCAATAAGTGCATCACTTTGTTTATTCTCTTACATATTGTTCAATATTGCAATCAAGGAAAGAAAGTATCATACCAAACAAAGTCATGAATATGTCTCAATGATTGAAGTGAACTCAAAATAATAAAACATGCTAGTATTTAAAACTCTTGACTGCCAAATGAACTTATATTATGGAATGAGTACTCGACAAGTTAAGCTTAACTGGCACACCTTCAAAAATTCTGCAAACTTTGCAGCCAACTGCTGCTTCTCATGGGCACTTTCTTTTCCAAGCCATATGAATAGTGAAGATGCAGTTTGCAGCAAGAAACATTCCTTAGAATTCAATGACGGTGCCTCCTAAATAACATAGAGTTTATTGTAAGCCAATCATTTCAGTACAAATGATAAGGGACAACATATAAAGTAGATGGCTACAATTAGAAAGCAGATAGATTAAAAGTACACCTAGTATGCTAAAACCATCTCTAGACAAACTCAATGTTAACTTTACTACATGTTAAACAAATTAAGAAACAAAAAAGGTATGCTAAATGGTTCCTAGATGGTAACTATAATAAAGGTTTGCTTACAATCATGACTCTGATGAACTAACACTTAGAAAGCTAAAGCTTTCATTTATTACAAGTATCCAATTTTACCTATCACTATTGTAGAAGTGGAAAATATGCAAATTATATATGAATACTTAAAATGAGAAATTGCACTGAAGGTCTCCATATATGTAGAGAACTAAATCGAATCCTACTTCAAGTAGTTTTGTCCCATTTTCACACCTTTTTTTTAGCTACTTCAGATAGGAAACTAATATTTTGTTTGTTTGTTTGGAAAGAGCGTAGTTAACTGATGATTAACCAGTGCTGAAAGTAAATTAAGACTAGACGAAGAATAAATCACACATACCGCCGCAACCTGCACTGCTTTACTGTTATGAACTGAAGGTCCATATACACGAATGAGGGCAACAGAATTTGGCGCGTAAGTGTCGTCATCCACACCTTTTTCTGCCACTAAGTTTTTGTAACCAGAGCCCAAACCGCCCTAGAGAAAGGAAAAAAAGTAACCAAATAACAGTTTGGTTATAAACCTTGAATTTAAATTTATTTCATAGTAATTGAAAATCAGTTTATGAGAAGAGCTTGTTAACAAGCTTATACAGGAAACTACCTTAAGGACCACCAGAGGCTGAAAAAGAGCAATAAATTGTGGTGGCTCTTTGTCTTGATATACAAACCCCTGCAGGTGGCATATTTATGCTGGTGAAACATTGTAAGTAAAAATTTAACAATTAACTAAAATGTAATTCGGATGGCTATGGCAGTATATGTTTTCACAATTTTGGGTTCTCACATATGGTCAGGTCCAGTTTGGGTTAGTAGTTTAATTGCTTGGACTATTGAATCAGCAAAATGGTTTAGAGGCGGGTTTGGTGTGAAAACTTTTGCATTTTTACCCTGCAAGAATAATTTTATTAATTTATTTGGGAGTATATGTGTCAAGTGTTATGGTTTGAACACTCCCCTCCAGGACAAATGAGATCAAACATCAAAATGGGCCTATCAAGGAGGTGCAACAAACATATTTCATGATATCCATATTGGACACCAATCGAACCCAAATGACTAGCATGGTGTATATTATGGGTACAAAATGCATATCAACACTCCCGTAACCTCATTTGTACCTGATGTGGGATTTTAGCTCACATGTCTGACTCCTCACGACAAACACCAAGTTGTCATATCATCAACTGCAGTAAACCGCTCCATAGCTACTCCAAACCATCTAAAGGATTGATAATAACCTAATACTACTTGCTCCATGCTTCAGAACATGTTCAGTTCCGGTATTCTTAAATTCTTGTAGTAGTACAAAACAAGAGCAAATGCTGTGTAGATCCATCCTCAATTACAACATACCTGAGTGGGTCTACCCTTTAGTGAGTTGAACGTTTTGCTAGCCAACTGAGCAGCTGTATTCTGGTCCTCCTGGACAACATAATATAACCATGTAATCCTACACAAATACCTATAACATGACCAAGTTTTAAATAACCACAAAGCAAGTATCCCACAGAAAAGAAACCCAGTGGAAAATGGACACTAAGGTACCATATAGTAATAATAATCATAGTGATTTTTAATGAATGTGAATTTTGAAACAGAAATGGTTTATTCACAAGCATCATTAAACTTGTCTACTTACCAGTATATGGCAGAAAATAAAAATAAAAAACCGGTCAATGAGTTAAACTATTAATGTCATGTTGGTTGGAAGTTGGAAAATATGTTGCATGACAAGTAATTTGAAAAGATGGTCCATGGAAGAAATGGTGCAGGCAATGTGAAGAAAGTCTCAACAACTTGAAAATGATCAACAAGTGGGAAGCACAAACGGACATGGTCCGGGAGTTAGGCGAGTAAAACTAAGCAGGAAATCACAGAAAATGTGGGTGATGTACACGTCACTGGTGACGGTCTAGCATATTAACTGATGCAATGCATCTCCTTGGTTAAAGGGAATTTGCAGCCTGCATATGAACTGATGTAAAATGATTTTTTTGCTTATTATGCCGAATGAACAATTACAACAAGGATAAACAGTGCTAATATAAACAAGCATTCCAGAGGCAAACTTCTAGCATATAATAGAGGAGAGTAACCTCAGTTTCCAGCTACTATGTTGGTCTACTATCATGTCAATTGACTGAACGGTACTCCTTTTAATTTGATGAACCATGCGTAAACATAAAAACGAGTAAAATGCAATCACCTCTTTTCATCATTCCTAGAAGAACAGTTTTATGTTATAAGCTCATAATCACCATATGATAGATGCTGAACTGACTTGTGTTTTCCATGTGTCTTTGAGAATCTAAATAGTTTAATATAAGCATAGAAACAATTCTTCAAAGTATTTCAAATCCACAATGAAAATGTACAAATTACCTCAACACTGTCCTTCCCAATCCAGCAGCATAAAAAGAAATCTTCTTTCCTTTCACCTGAGTGGTAAGTATAAAGTACAATGTAGCAATCTCCGCAGTGAAATTTACCATGATCTTCTTTAGGCAATAGAGTCTTGGCACCCCCATCAATGTACCATACCTGGGAAGCATACGATACTTAACATTCCGAAACACACACATAATCATCATCAAACTACAAAGCCAAGAAAACCAAATGTTAACTAAACCTCCATCTTTCCACCTCCTTCAAGTAGAGGCGGGGCTTCTTCTTCTCCAGGGGCACTTTTTGCTCCACCCTTGCCACGACCTTGTTGCTTGAGCAAAGCTAACCATACATAAAACAACTCATCAAGAAACTTGATCATGAAAATAGCACTGTTTATTTCAATACTGAGAAAGAAACCACTACCTGCTACTTTTCCTCTTCCTCCCTCATCAGCACCTGCTGACCCTGATGGCCAAGAACCAAAGTTGGACTTAAATGAATGTGTCTCGTAACCTTGAATCAGACGGGTTATACGGGTTGCTTTTGGCCTGTTTTGGCTAGCAACAAACTCCTGGAGGAAGAATTTATACATGAAAAGCTATATATTTCAGTAACACATGAAAAAAGTAATTGTTATAACTCTACCTCAGCAGCTTGGTGAGCAGCTTTTCTCGCATCCACTTCTGTTGAACGGCCTACCCAAACGAATACTTCAGCCCCACAATCCAGTAAAAAGCACTCGTCGTTCTTCAATAGGGATTTGGACAGATCGCCTTCTACAGGTTCTACCTTTCCTCCAGTAATACTACAGGAAACCAAAAATTACATATTAGCAACTCAAATTCATCATCTCTGAAAAAATAAGAAACACACACTATTTTTCCTAAGATAAGAAATTCATCATTTATTTCTTACATATTCAGATCCAGATGCAATCATGCATACACACATTATTTTTCCCAAAATAAGAAATTCTATTAGGGAACAAAAATTTGTGAAAACATATACTAAGGCAAAAGGGCCAAATGAACAAGAAATAATAGGCTGATAAGCATTACAAGAAAAAGGTTATTCAATTGTCATCAGACATTCTACATGTATATAAAAGCAGATGTAAATTAACTACAAGCACCTTAATCCAAAAACATATTCATAGAAGATATGGGAGCCTACATATATACAATGAGTTTATTTGCTAAAACTATAGGATACCTATATAATTTGGCAGGAGTGGCTTCTGGAACAATATCATCTTCACTGACAACCTTCTTACCGATTGGAGCAAAACCACCCATACAGACCCAGAACTCACCTGAGTCTGACTCAGTGTCCAACTTCCCATCATCTGGAATTGTAGCATCAGGTTTTCGTTAATGAGTAACTGTTATAATAAATAGTAAATATAGTCTAGGCAATTCTAATTAAGTTTCCTATTTTGATTTGATCTATCTTACAGTTGAACATAAATCTCACCATCACCAAACTGTTTTATTTTATTTCTTTTAAGCTCCAAACCCATGTAGAATGAGGAGGACATGTGGGTTGCACAAGATATACACATATACATCACACCCTTCAACATTGCAAGAAATATGGATAAGGAATAAAGAAACACAATTCTGATTTAAGCCTAATGCATCTCCAAAGGGTAAGGTCCTTAGTTACACATATCTAACTACAAGGCTTGCCAAATCCAGAGTACATGGCTAACACGAACAGAACCCTTCTTCATAGGCCTGCGATCCATCGGGAATCGCCTCCCAGAGGTTTGTTATGCTGACTAATTAAGGAAGTCCTTCATTGGATCCTCGTGGTGAACCTTCTTCATCCTGTAAGCTTCCATATCCTCAACGGTAACCTTGTCGTTCCATTTGACATTGTATTTACGCTTCCTTTCATCTTTCTCCTCCCTCTTTCTTTGATCCTCCTTTTTCAAGGCTGCAGCAAGTAGCTTCTCGTCCAAAACCAAAGCATCTGGAACATCGGTTCCCCAAGTGACAGGCCTTTTCAGCTCCTCTTGTACTGGCGTCTCTTCAGTGCCCTCCTTACGGGCAATATTGGCCTTCATAAGGTCAGTTGCAGCTTCGACAGCATCAATTCCTGCTGACCCCGTGCAATAGCTGTTCCGGATCACTTGCCTGCAGCACTTATAACCCCATTGGTGATCTTTCCACCACGAACCCCAAACACTTGTATGGTTGTTATTAATGTCAACATCTTCATATTTACTTCTAGGAATTGCCAACTCCTGTCCCTTTATGATTCGACCAGCACCATCATATTCAACTTGTTTTTCACTTTGTCCCAAAAGAAGTTCTCTCGGAATCTCCTCCTCAGTTGCTGCATTACCATACTTCTCAATTATAGTGTCCTTGGTTTGGTGCTTCAATCTCTCCTTTATGACCGTAAAATTCTTGGGAAGGAGTTGCTTGCATGTGCACATCTTGTCCCTTGTCAAATGCTTCCAAAGAATGGACATTGAGTTGCATGAACTCCGAAGCTTGACCACTATTTCTACATTGGTTGTCATCGAAATAAAACTTCTCACTCGGATCAGCATCTGGAAGAGGATCTTCACGCATGGGACGCGTTTTGGGATCGTAATGGGCAGAGTTGACATCAAGATTCCGAAGATATTTTGCTGTGTCTTCACGAATACGCAAGTTCCTAACAGTTCCTGTGCTTCCACCACCTGTTGTGCACACACGTTTCTCAACTCTTGAAAATTCCATTTGCTCACTCTCGTCGACTTTTGCTTCATCCACCCTCAAATCCTCTTCTTCCTCCTCATTAGTTTCATTATTGTTCCGAAACTTTCTTTCAATGTCATGAGCATAGAACGTGGATCCATGATCATAACCAATCCACCAATCTCGCTTTCCCTCGTAGTCAAGCTCAAAGGACTCCACCTTCTCATCGGGTGCTACGTGCTTGTTCGTATACTCAGCTCCCACCACGCGAGACCTCTCCGTGCACGAGTTCCAATCATGTGTCATAGCTCCACAATTTTGGCAAGCACCCTTTCTATATTCATCAGCCTGATAGGTTTTTGCACCTGTCTTGACATGGTTTAGTGTAATTCAGATTTGGCTTCTGCTTCTTTTGATGTTTTAAAGTGGGTCCCTGAGCATGAAGATACCAAGGTGGAGATGACAAATACTGAGGAATATGGGGATTAATCTCCTTCCCATTCTCATCGAGCTCGGCCGGAGCAAGCCCTGCTTTACGAGCCTCTTCTAATTCAATCTGCTTCCGACGAGTCGTTGCCATGATCGCAAAACTTCGAGATCCACTGCTCTGACGCCGTCAATAAATTGTATATTTGATATTGTTGCCGTTGTGTATTGCATTAAGAGCTTTTTATATGAGAATAGACGAAATCTAACTAGGAAAGCATCATAGAAAACCTCATAAAAAACCTGATTAATATAGAATTGCCTAAACTATATATTTTCTATTTGTTTTAACAGTAAAATAGGTTTAAAATGCTGATTAATATAGAATTGTCTAAACTTTACTTTCTATTTATTTTAACAGTAAAATAAATTTAAAATGTGATTAAGGTTTGTTGGCAAGTGTTGTAAAAATCGGTCAAGTCGATTGTTCAGAGAGGGATTTTTATAAGGGGTAATTACAGATGTTTACCTTTAACTATTAGTTACAAACACATGAATACCCAATGTTTTTTTCTTACACATGCTTACCCAAATAACTTTTTTGCGGCCATAGAGATATAAAAATGGACGTAAAATTGAGTTCTCAATCTTTTTTGTTAGAATTTGAAACTTCGATAATTAGATTGTCTATGATATTATATAGGTATGTCTTTTGAACCTTTGATGATTGTGTTATAATTATCGATTTACTTTGAACCTTTCAAGATATGCACAAAAATGGTTTTATCACGCACGATATGCTTGTGTTTCTTTTAAGATATAAACAAATAATCCCTAAGTAAAATAACCTAGAATAATTTTTGGGATATTGAAATAAAATAAATTGAGGTCAGTAAGAACATTATTAGGAGCCATTAATCCTATATAATGTGAGTGAGGTGAGTAAGTGTAGTTTGGGGAGGAAAAAGGTGAGTAAGGGCATTTTGGGAAGGGAAAAAGTGAGTAACAGACATATCTTAGACGTAACTCAATTTTCCGTCCATTTTTGTATTTTCATGTTCGTAAAAAATTAATTTGGGTAAACATGTGTGAGAAAAAAAACATTGAGTAGTCATGTGTTGTGTAAAAAATAGTTAAAGATAACCATCTGTATTTACTGATAGTAATGAGTCGGTTTAAGTCAACTAGACAAATTAAGTCGGATCTAAACAAATCAAATAGAATCTAGACGAGTTTAGACAAAAAATATTTAAAAAATAAAAATACTTAAAATAATATATTTTATACACGCCGATGCTTTTATTGATATTTATATTTTTACATAATATAATCCCTATTTTGATTGTATAGAATAAAACTAAAATTATATATAAATTAAAATTCGATTAAATTTTATAAAAATGTTTCGCTTAATTAGCTCTTAACTACTTTTATTAGTAGGTCGGCTGGAAAAAGGGAAATCATAAATACTTGAGCACTTACCAACAATGGCAACATCACACACCCCACCGTGATACTTTTCCTCTAAAACCCGAATAACTTCCAAAGCCTTGGCCCTTTCCTGTATGTTAGAATTTTCGCCGTTGAACTGAAATATTTTATTCTCCGTGTCCAAGATAAACACATCATCATGATTCAGTGAAGACCGAGCAAAAGGGACCTACAAATGCAAGAAAAAGAAGTAAAAACCCTTGATCTGTAGAAGACAAATTGACATAAAACTTATGTTAGGAGAATTTGAAACCTGCTTCATCCTAATTGCTCGTTTACCCCTGCAGATATACATTCGAGTTTCGAATTCATCTTTCTCGGGTGTTTTAAATCCAGTTGCAACACCTCCCTCCAATGGTATAATACACGGTTTAAAGTATGTCAAGAACTTGTCTGACTCAAGGCCTTGAAGTTCCCGATGCTGCACAGCTCGCCCTCCAAGGCTGGCATCGAGTTCAACAGTTTTGATGGCTGCTGTACCAGCTTCATCCTATGATAAGAAGATACACATTAACTTTAAAATGATTATGATATTGGTAAATGGAACTAGAATGGAGGTAAATTAGATTTCCAAAGCATTAAATAACTTCAGGAGGGTGAGAGAGAGAGCACCTGACTTGTATCTTTTCCAATCCAGAAGTGTATGTCATACGTAAGAGCACTACTTCCCCTGCCAGAAGTCTACACAAATAATGAAGAACATCAACAAGAATAAGCGAAAAATCAGCAAAGTTATTCCTTTCCCACAAAAAGGAGCAGTCTTATGTGGAGGACTTGATAACTCATAATAAGGTGTACACAAATTAAAATCAACCAAGGTAAAATACAGATTAGATGAAAAACATCATAAATTCTGATTGCAGTAGACATCTGGCTAATCTGTAGCACCAATATGTGTAGCTTGAATCAAACTTCAAGTTATGATTAAAAATCTTATCAATATAGAAGTGTACGACTTCCAAGAATTTCAACTACACCCATATTCATAACGGGAGGGATTGGATTCAAACTTTTCTCACCGCATTCTCATCAGACTCTTCGCATATACAAAGGAATGGGGTTCATTCGATAAATTCCTACCTCAGCTGTATATGTTTGAGGTTTATGGCTTTTCAGAACTCCATGGACATGCAGAAGAGAAATTTTATACCCACTTTTGGACCAAGACATAACTTTTCCTTGTACAAATAACTATTGAGGTTAAGGAGTGTAATAGAAGCTTCCATTGACAAAATGAATGGCCCCTAAAATGGCTCTGTTTTTCTATTTAAATATGATGTATGACAGCCCAAAAATTTCCAAAATAAGCTGAAGCTGCAGATGAAAATTGAGTTTCAGAGAATGGGTTAAGAGTTAGACTAACATATATATTGGAAAATTGAAGATGCCAAAAATGCGAGAGAAAAAAGAACTTTTCATACCTGTAAAACAATATAAGAATCACCCATATAGAACTTTCCATGTTCAGACTTCGGCATTGGAACCGGCTGAAAGTTCTCAATTCGCCAAATTTCGGTTCCTCTGCTAGATGTTAAGTTCAACATTCTTACAGTGAAAAGTCGTGCCATTTTGAAATTCAGCAAAATTATCAGAACTTATTATCATATTATAATATAGGATGTGGAAGTAAATATTGTAAGCTCTCCACTTTCCCTATGACCAGAAAAGAAGAAAAAAAAAACTATTGCATGGAAGTAACTTTTAAGTATCAAGTATACAAAGGATACGCTTTTGCACCAGCACCCTGAAATGCAGGATCCAGAGCTTTTGTAGCCATCTCCTCGGATTATTCTTTGTTACCGCAAGCTGTTGGTAGAAGTAAAACAGACTCCCACTTTCTGATATAAGGGAATCCCAAGACAATTCACTGCAAGTTACAAAATATGGGAGGTTAGGTTACATATATGTCACTAAAATGAAACATTAATCACATCAAAAAATGATGCAAGATATAGTTTACAGCATAACCTATGATACCAGCTAATGACGCTGGCTGCATCTGCATTAACAATAATTTAGCGACATACAAAAGATGCTAAATGGTCAACATTTCGGGTATACGATCCGAATCGAGCCTTAATTTGGCAGGGTTCAGCCCGTGAAAAAGTATCCAACTTGAGTTTAGCTCGGGCATTGAACAAGCTTATGCAACTAAACTCGAGTTCGGCTCAAAATAAAATAAACAAGTTGGTTCGCTTAACTTTCAATACAAATATTCATTAAAAGTTAAAATTAAATAAAAATATGTAATTCATTAATTACTAAACGAGCCAGTTCGAGATGAGCTCATTTTTATTCAGATCGTCTGATTTCATTATATATATTTATTAAAATATATATATAATTAAATACAAACGAGTCGGCTTGCGAGCCTATCGAGCCTTAAGATCTCGTGCTCGAGCTCTGCTCATTTATCAAATGAGCCCAACCTTTAGCTCGATTATAACGAGCCTGGACCGAATATCCAACAAATCAAACTCGAGCGACTCGTTTCAGACACTAAAGCCAATGGAATTGCATAAGTTCAAGGCAGAGAAGTAAATAACCGACGAAAAACAAGTTTATAAAATCAGAAGGAGATCCAAACTGAACCGCAACTGTCTAATATGTAATTCTATACACACCGGAGCAAAACAAGGCTAATTACAATTCCACCAGGGGCTTGTCTGCAAATCAGCTCAGCATTAAAGTCTTCATGCAGTTAATAACAAATTGCTCTTACAAATCAAACAATTACCATAAGATACACATGAATTTAAACAAAGGCGAATTCAAGCCAAGCCAAGCTAATTAGATCATTCACTAGAGGCTAATCGAAACACAGACATACAGCAAACCAACATTGAAGATAAGCAATTGAAGAAAAAAACGAAAGCACAATATGGCATCATGACCAAGCAACGGCTGAAATCAAACACATGAGCCTCAGATCAAACCAGAAGCAACAACACGCAAAGATACAAAAAAATCACGAAAGCAAAACCAAATTGAGGTGAAATAGAAGAAGAAAAGCAGAATGCGAGAGAAAAACGAGTAGGATCTGCACTATCCATGGAAAATTGAGGGAAATTGAAGACCAGCGCACCTGAAAGAGCTCCGTGAAGAGAAATGGTTATGGAAGAGAAGGCGAGGAAGAGGAAAGGTGGCGATATAGAGAGAAGGAAATGTGAAAAAAGGAAAAGAAAATGAGAATTATTGCTGGTTGCGAGAGATTTTCTCTGTCTCTCCCTCTCTCTCTGGCTTTTTGGGGCGATCGACATTTGCTGTTAGTTGCAGAGAGAAAAACGAAGAAATGACGAGGAAGGAGAAAAAAATAGAGGGAGAGAGGAAGTCGTTATTTGCGGTGAAGATCCACTCACGTTGCCATCGCTCATGTAGTCGGGTCGGGTGCTCCTTTTATTTCGTCTCTTTCCCTTCATATTTGTTTTTTCATTTTTTATATTTATTTTATGAAATGTGATAAAATTTGAACTTACCTCTTGTTGCGATGATTAATTTATATTT
The DNA here is from genome assembly GCA_036897365.1 of Geranium brycei. NCBI lineage: Eukaryota > Viridiplantae > Streptophyta > Magnoliopsida > Geraniales > Geraniaceae > Geranium > Geranium brycei. The sequence continues at coordinate 25,809 of JAYMTP010000186.1, forward strand.
TTATCGTTTAACCCAACATTTATTAGTAAAAAAACTCAACTTAAATTAATTCTTTTTTAGCTATACGCTGTCCCCGTCATTTTTTTTGTTTAGTTTCAAAATTTAGAACATTAACTTAGTCCTTGCTCCTTATTAATATTGATATAGTTGCTTGAAGTGTGTATTAGATTTTGAGTATATATTTTTTGAGAGAACAACAAATTAACTTTATAAAGCAACATCATAATATAAACAAGTGATTAATTTGAATCCGACATTTCTCCTATGTATACTTGTTATGAAGTATGCGCCTCGAATAAAAATAGATACTATATCGTTCATCCATAAACATTTTAAAATATCTAAACTACTTGTGTACTAAATAATGGAGTATCAATAAATAATAGGCGAGATTAGGCAACTTAAAAATTATATTCAATCAGGTCCATTACCCTGCGAAAGGATACAAGACAGATTTAATTACCCCACCGGATACCAGGCAGATTTTGAATATCATCAAATTCATAGATTTTTATCATTCCTAACCATTCCAGTCGTATCTAAACAATTTTGATACAGGGTAATGTCTAAAAGCACAGCAAAATGAAAACAAAAACATTGCCAAATAGAAAAAAGGGACAAAATATTCTTATACCAGGGTAATGTGTAGAAGCTCAACACAGATTTCGAACAAGCCACCTTAATAATTTCAAAATAAAATAGATGGATAGGTTCTGAACCCACAATTTTGATGTGGCACCAACCTGAGCTCTCACCCAAATACTTGATACCATGTATAAATTACAAGCTTACTACACATAAGCAAAGCATTATGTAATACAGTATTATTACCTAATAAACATACATAACGGGAAGATCCCAGAATTGGGTAATCAATTTATGTTTCATCTTCACCATCTGAAAGCAAGCAGTCTTGTATTTGCTCCCTGGAACATGTATTTAAAACAGAGTTAAATTTAATCTGACTAAAATAGTTGCTTAACTATTCTATTTTCAATAAGTAATAGAATGCTTGAGATAATAACAAAATCAGACAAACTAGTTGGTTGAATGTATATGCAGACTAAGATTTTTACCACATGAATTTGTTGCTTCTAGACCATAATTTTCCAATAAAAGGGATTCAAACAATTGTGATGGACATTTTCATGTTCAGTGGTAAAAAAGAAACATGATATGATCACTGATCAGGATCAGCAAAATATTTTCATGATTTAACCTCTCACTTGCTACCAGCAAATCAAGTATTTATTCATTGTATATAAGGGTGAGTGCTTAAACTCATACTATCTTCATATTAAAAGAATAGATAGTAATTGTATATTCTCACCTTAGACGGCTAAGTTTGTCAGGATTATCAAGCTTTGTTCGTGCAATCAATGGCTGGGGTAGAAGTGAATAGAAATGCTCCATTGACGAAGAATCCTTAGGAAGTATCTGAAACCGGCAACTAGAACAGCAGGACGTCCCAAAAATATCAGAATCCCTCTGGTAACTCTCAAGACCACTCAAACTTAGCAAATCAGATTTGTTTAATGGGCTATTGCATATAGGACAAAACGATTCTGAGGATATAGATTCACTAGGCTTGATGTTGAATCTCTTTTGACGCCTCCGGGCGGCCAGTGGAACAGTAGAATCATTTATTTCTGGAATCCTGTTGAAATGAAATGGAGTAAGCTTTCCACACGTTCTTACAATTGTGCACTCCCGGGTAGGATTCTCTTCCTGTAAAAGAAAAATTCTATCAGGGACTTGCTATAATAAAGACAGTGTTGAAACAATTCCAAGGTTCCCAAAAGGCTAAAAAGACCATTTTCCTAAAAGAAATAAAATTGATCAAAAAGAAAATGGAATCTCTGAATAGTACTCTATCAAACCTCAGAAACTTGGCCTGGAAAGTAATTAGATGGACAAAAACACGTACAGTTACTTTAAGTGAATCAAGCTACTTGAAATATTAAGGCCGCACTTTCTACCTGCAATAGTTTCACAAATGAAGACACCAAACTATTGATGCCAGATCCATTACCACGAAACACCTCCATAGTCTTTAGACTGCCCTGCCAATATGGATCAAATCCATCATTCCGAAGTCATGCATATAGATTACGAAAGCATTAACACCAAAGAATAAATGGAAAAAAATTAAATATTTAACTATAATAGAAAGTACAGTACAGGTACAGATTACAAACCCATCAAGATGGCATAGCGTGTTGATCTCTTGTACGAGACAGTCACGGAGAGGAAGTACAATGGGAGCTTGCCACCTTGAATCAACATACTGTATATCTGCCGATAAAGAGTAACCTTGGCCCTGGCAAAAGCACATATGCTTAGGAAAGTTAAAGATGGTTTCCATTAAGAACTAGGGGTGTCAATAATGCTTGCTAAATAACTAATTGTCCTTTACAACATTTTATTTAAGAAAAAATTCAATCACATTATCAATTAACGCATGGGCTGACAGAAACAAGCTGTGTTGGGCCTCTGTTTAATAGTTAGCATTGATTTCAAACCAAATGAAGAGCCAACCAATGACATATAATTTGGTTTTTCATGCCAATTAAGTATGTATTATCAATGCCTACTTGGCCAAGTGGGTAAATGCTTGGGTCCTTGGCTCAAGTCAAGGCCAACGTTCGAACCTGGCAAGCTGCGACGTTGCTTATAACAATGAGATTTAAGTAACAGAGTATATCATAAAATGACATTGAACCACTTTACCATACAAAAGCAGGTAGGCTATGATATGCTATTGCATATTCACTATTATCGTTTTAGAATGAAAAATACTTTTTTCTTCCCTTGGCCCAAACTTGGTTGGTACCAGAACAAGTTATTCCAGAGAGTAAATATGTCAGCTAGAAGTGGATCATAAATAACCCAAATGCCCAAATGAAAGATAAATGCAATCTATAAACGAGATGTGACAACTGAGAGCAGAAACCATGCTCTCAGCCAATGAGAACTCCAGAAGAGCTTCATTACTCATGACTAGAAGCACTATATCTGTACACATGCCAATTTTGCCTTCCTGAATTGTATCATGTTTCATTACACAAGGATAAAACTTAAAGCTTTGCAAGAACAAACCTTTGCAGTGGCGGAAAGGACATGGCAAGCAATCCTGGATGTGCACAATCCTAGCACAATTCTGTTGTACCCATTTTCAGCTGCAACCTGCATAAAAAACAACTAAATTGTTAAACTACACCCTTCAGCATAACATCCCATACCTTAGCTACTGAAAACAGTACATCAAAGCCAAACCTTTTGCAAGCACAACATTCTCAAATGCAGCAGAAAATCTTCCTTCCCTGTGGCATCTGAAACCCTATCAAGCAACACTTTCAATCTCTCCCTTCCATCTTCAGAATCTGAGGAGTAGACACTTTCAATTGGCACGACATGCAACTTTTTAGCTGGAGGGGACAGATTTGACACGGCCAATCTCATATCTTCAACAAACTCATTAAACTCGAGATCAGGAACTTCACGAACACAAGTCTCATCAACAAATGCAACTCCAACGCCAAAAACAGGCAGCGACCGATCTCTACACGCATCAAAGTTCTTCTGTGCTCTGTACTGCAACTCGTGCACAAACTGCAAAGCCACCCTGAAACCATAAACATCAATACAAAATCAAATTCAAATCAAATTCGAGGAAAATTCAATTTTTAATTGATTTGTGATTTGTAAATTACCTGGAGGCAGGGCCGCCGGAGAAAGCGACGAGAACGTTGTCGGAGGGAGTGATCATGGCGTGGGAAGTGACGGAGAGACGGAACTTTCCGAACAGATTCGCTCGGAAGCAATCGGCGCAGTGAACTCCTCCGTCGCCGTCGCCGCCGCTAGAAATCCGCTCGTTGGCCTTGCACTTGATGCAGAGATTTCTATGATCGCCATTGGTGTCAGCAATTGGCTTGCTTTTCTCCAACTTGACGTCTTCGTCTTCGTCTTCATCTTTGTAGCAATTGGACTGGCACGTCGACGCGTTGCACGCCATTGTTGTGTCTCTGGTTCGTCTCTTTGCTCGCTCTGTTCTAGGGTTTTGGGAGTAGAAAGCTTCAGGTACTGGAATTAATTAACACATGAAAACGGGCCGAAAAGATCCAAAATTAGTCGATATGGGTTGGGCCTACAGACCCAAAACAACTCTACAGCAAAGATATTGAATTAAACGACGTCGTTTGAGGACAGGGAGAGTGTTTGAACCCTGAAGTGCTTGTGCCTTCTTCCCCTTCCTCTCGCTTTGACACGGTTCTGTCTGTAACAGTGAGCGTCGTCAAGAATGTATGTGCTTCTCTTCCTCTTCCTGTTTGTGGTCTCTGTTGTTGTTCATTGATGGGTTTTTGCATATTTATGACTGTTTTGTGTGTGCGTATTTTGTATGGTGTTGGTATTTATGGTTTTGTGAGTACTGTCCTTGTTCAATGTCTCTATATGTAGGATTAGAAAGGGTTAAGGTGCTTTCATGGTGCTAGTTGCTTTTGGGTATGGTCTGTGTTGAGATTAATATTGACACTTGGCCATTTTGGTTATGGCCTGCGTTCTATGAATTGCATCTTTAGATAAAAAATACACTTCTAGGGATGTGAATGTGAAATGGTTATGAGTTTTGTTTATAAAAGTTCAGAAATTTTTGTGTTCCTTTGTTTGAATGTTTAATTCTCTTTAAAGATATATGCTTATGCTTTGGGAGATTATTATTTGCCTTTATTTTTTAGAGTTACACAATATTGTAGGTCACCTGTTTGATTTCTGGAAATTATGAGGGATGGGGTCTGGAAATTTCATGTTGTCCCTTTTCTTTATTTGAGATTTCATGAGCAATGCCATCATTTAGCTCTCTCTTCTTCTTTTTTTCTCATTCATTCTTGAGTCTTTGCTTGAGGCAATTTCTTCCAGCTAGCTAGTCTTTGGAAGCAGATTTTTTGCGTGCATCAAAATGATGGATTTGTATTTCATACTGTGTTTGCAATAAATTGCAGAAGGAGCAGAGAGAATTTTGATAGTTATTAAACAATACACTATGGGGTTGCCAGATGCTCCTCCTGGGGATTTGTCAGCGGAGATGGAGGTAGATGCTTTCCGACGCCTTTTCCCTCTTCGCTTCTATGAGCGTCATCTCGTGGAATCTATACGGCCTGATTCCAGATCTCTTGGAAGGGCTAGAGATACAACCTTAGCCCTTGGTTAGTTTGTATTTTGTTTCGTTTTCGAGCAACCTGCTTTTGACTCTCTTTGCTTGGATTTTTGTTGTTCACGATCCTAATAAATCCTTATAATAATAAAAAATTCCAACACTTTAAGTTAACATTTTTATTTCATTATATTTAGGAGCTGTTGCATCTGCTAATGGGTCAGCACTAGCAAAGATTGGCTCAACTGTAAGTGTTTTCTATCCGCACATTTGTTCATGTCCGTTCCATTCTATTCGAGTCAAGGATGGTTGAGGTTGACTACGTCTTTTTCCTTTTGGTATTATATCGGATAACATAATGTTCTACTTTGTTATACAGACCATGTTGGCTGCTATTAAGATGGAGGTCATGACTCCTTCCGCCGAAGCACCGGATGAGGGATCCATAGGTTGAATTCTTGAACGACATTTTCTCATTTTAAATAATACTTGTCTTTTTTCATGTTAACTTCTATATAGAGTGTTTCAGTATATAATATCTTGTTGTTTTTCAGCTATTGAGTTTCATATGCCTCCAATTTGCTCCCCTATCGTTAGGCCTGGCAGGCCTGCCGAGGCAGCCCCGGTAGTGTCAAAGCAGTTATCAGACACTATATTGAGGCATGTCAATATCTATTTAGTTTTTCACTGATGCTTTTAATTTTCTCTGCCAATGTTTTATGATTGAACGACTTGAACCCGCATGCCTTATGTTCTTTTATTTTATCTGAACCGTGAAAGGCACTGAAGTATTTTTACATCTTAGGCTGATATAACTTGTGCGCGTTCATGCACACATACAATTATACATTTGTCTTGATGTCTGTATTTTGAGCTGGATAAAACATAAGAAATGTTTGCTTCTGTGCCTCATTTTACATATAGTTTAGGACTGAAACACCATGCTCTTTTTCAGTCACTTTCTGGAGAAAGAATTGTTACTAACTCAAACAGTATAAGGAAGCACTAACATAAGTCGAGAACATCCAATCCAAATGTGAAATACTAGTGATGTGGTAGTCCTTCATAGCTCATGCTTCCCATTGTGTTAATTTTATACTACATATAATTTATAGGAATGGAAGTTGTTAGTTTCACTAGACGTGGAAATCAAAATTGATGTAAACTTGCAAAAGACAACGTTCAATTACACTAGAGTTCATTTGAAATTCCCGAGTCTATGAATCAGTTATACTTAGCGTGCTGCACTGATGGCCTATTGGACTCAATCTAGGCATGTTGTATTGAACAATAATAAGTTGTCAAGCTGTTCTTTCCTCTAATTTGCATTTCTTCTTTTGTTACGCGCTTACGTTTTTATAGCTTAAGGCATATTATTGATTTCTATATAATGAAAGTACTGTTAGCAGTTTAATGGTTTTTCGTCTTTTCTATTATTATATTTCCATTCCGCCACAGCTTAATCCTTTGTTTGATATATGACTTCGGAGTAACATTTATTATTATTATTGCAGTTCCGGCATGATCGATTTGAAGGAATTGTCCTTGGTCAGTGGAAAAGCTGCTTGGATGGCGTACCTGGTACCATTTATTTAACGTTCACATTCTTCATGTTTATAAACCCAGTTCTGCACAGCTATCAATATTACTTGTATGCTGCTTCCATTTGGCAATTAGCAATCGGCAATATGAGCAAGTTATTTGAGACAAAAGTGAATATTATTGAATATTGGTTTTTGAGGTCGATGAGAATGAAATACATCCTGCTTTTTTCAGGATATTTATTGTTTGGATGCTGATGGTGCTCTTTTTGATGCTGCGTTACTCTCAGCTGTCGCTGCCTTCTCTCATTGTATGACTTTCAACCTTTTCATCTTATAGTGACTACAAAAACTATATATTTGCTCAAAATCTGAGTGCTCCAATCATCAAACATGCAATCTCATGCTTTAAGTAGGTAACTCTAAGCCAAAATGGATGTCACATCACCATTACTAATGCATGTATTTAACTTATTTCTGGTACACGTAATGTTTTAGAGTTGGAGTACGTTGAAAAGGTATTTAAGGGCGTTCTTTGGTATCAAAAAGGTTTCTGATATTGACATATTGTTGACGTGCCCAAGTATTAGAATAATTGAAGAAAAATACCAAAAAGCATATTATACTAATAGGTACTTTTAATATTTTTTAAGATATGAATGTAACAAATATCAAAATATTTATATTTGTATATCTTAAATATTTAATATTTAATATTTTTATTTTTATACAATATCATTCATAATTTGATTGTATATATAATAATAATAATTTATTAATACAAATTGCAAAAAAATAGAAAAATACAAATTCAATTAATCTACGGAGTCCATATCTGCCTGACTGCCTGGCATCTTTTAAAACACTACGTTTGCTATTTTCTTGAAACTAACCTTTGGTATAAATATTTAATTCCGTAACAGTGCAAATCCCAATAGTTTCCCTGAATGATGACGGGAAAATAGTTGTCGTGTCCAAGGAAGACGAGGGAGGAAAGTTGGGAAAAGAAGCAGTCAACAAAGAGAAGAGGAAAATGTTGCTGAACAACATTCCATTCTCATTGACGTCCATACTCCACAAGAATTATATCTTGACGGACCCCACGGCCGAGGAAGAGTCCATCATGGAAACTCTCGTAACTGTAGTCCTGAATTCATCTGGTCAACTTGTTTCTCTCTACAAGCCAGGCGGATCAGTTCTTGCATTTACTTCAGCTGTTCAGGTCAGTCTTCTGGCATATTGTATGTCTTGTTTTATAGTTAAGGGCATAAAAATGGCGCCGGGAAAGACAAATGAATCCATTAGATCAGTATTCTGAAAATTGGCCCATGTGAGGATTTTTCGAACATCAACCCGATTTCACATAACTGGGCAGCTTAAGTCGGCTAGGTGGATCTAGGCGATTTTTCTTAAATTTGATTTTTAAAAAAAAATCAATAATATACCCAAAACTAAAATAATTATACCAATAGGTATTTTAATTGGCACTTTTATGATTTTTAAGGATGTGAATGTAGAAAATATTTAAATATCAATGTTTTTTAGTAAAATTTTAGAGAAATTCAATAATTCTCGGGGTCCACATCTGTCTGACTAGCGCCTAGCCTTTTTTAGATACTACATTAGATTTGCCAGATGATGAAGGTTTGATACTGTTGCAGGATTGTGTTGCGTTAACAAGGCAAAGGGTAAAGGAACTTCAAGAGGTCTTGGACGAGGCCGTCTCTGGTATGGAGGTTGACTAGGCTTAAGTATTAAGTCCAGAGGGTTTATATCTTGATTAGTTTTGTGCATCTGGTGGGTAGCTACTAGCTAGCTCTGAATTTTACGTTTCTCCACCCTTGTTTCTGAAGTGACACTAGACATTTTGGACATAAGTTCTTGAGCGCATCATCTATCGATTTTGTTCTTAAATATGTAGATGGGTGCTATGAATTTGATTTTGATGGTAGAGTAATCGAAATCAGTGTTGGTTTCAGAAGGGCAATTTACATATTCAATACTTTCTTTGTTTCTGAATAGTCTTTTTCCTTGTGGTATGATGTTTTTGTTGGCTTAAACTGTTTGATCCAATTTACCATTGAACTTGTGTCATGTAGAAAATTGAATTGAAGAAAACTATTTAGTTCAATTTGATTATTGAATTAGCTTGAAATAGAGCATTTAGTTCATACTTGGCAGAAAATAAGAATTATTCCTATTGTGGTCACAAAAACACACTATCTCCTTCACTGAGACGACAAAGCTCGAAAACAAACTTTTTCTCTTATGCGTACCCAAAATCTCCCTCCAAATCATCTAAAGCTGAAGATACAAATCGAGCCTTAACTTTATTGAGGCTCATTTTGGAAAAAAAGTGTGCGGCTCACGTTTATCTTGGGCTCTTATCTGATTAAGCTCGAGCTCGGCTTGAAAAATAATAGTCAAGTTCAAATTTAACTCGGTTCGGTTCGTTTAGTTTTCATATATATTTATTAAAATTATACTTTAATAAAAAAATACTGTTAGTTAAATACTTAATGAGTTGGCTCGAGAGCCTTGATATGTTTGACTTGAGTTTAGCTTGTTTGTTAAATGAGTTTAACTTTAGGCTCGAATTGGATTATAACAAGCGTGAGCGGAATATTTAACAAATCGAGTTCAAACGGTTTGTTAAAACTCGTGAATTTTACACTCTTAACAATCATAAGATTCATATAATCTCATGTTTTTAACACAATTGAATGACCCTCAATTGCTTCAACAGGTAAAAAGCTACTATCAGACACTCCAAAGATATAGGTTTTCTAAAAAATATGTAAAAACTCAAAAGCACACAAGGTGATCTATCACAGAATAAATGCGTTTCTTTTTTTTCATTACACTGAGACATTGAAATGTTGAACACAATGTCTCTCTGGAGAAAATCTCCAATCAGTAAAATACAAGGCAAAATCTACACACTGCAACAATTTGAAGAAAAAAAATACAATTCTCCCCCTAGCGGAAAATCGATCAATCAACAAAAAAAAACTGAATTTCGTATAAAACACTTGCACAGATCGACACATTCTTTTTCTTCCCCTTCCTCTACTCGGCCCTGTCTAAGCAGCGTACCTGTCTTCGCCTCAAACCAGCTCCATCAGGAGAGGGTCGCCTTCTGCCATTATTCTGATAAGCGATATGAAATCTCGTTCACTTGACACACTCCACGGGTGGACAGCAGGTACTTGTGCAGAATAGAGGTTCGTGGAGTTTTTGGGAGGCTGCTTGTTCTTGTAAACCATTGTATCGAGCACTGAGTCAAAGTTTTGCGGTGAATCCATTGATGTGAAGAACATGGGTATTGCTACCTTGTGATGGATTTCTAAACCGCCCACGAGATTAACGAGATCAATGAAGTCGGCAGTGAAGTGTCGGGGAATGTAGAATAGTTCAGAACTGCAGATTGTGAGGGTCTGGTCGTCGATTGTTGCAGCAGCTTCCTTGTAACTCACTTGGAAGTGAACTGGCATCGAACCGACGACTTTCTTTACCATGTCTGCTTGTTGTGAGTACCATTCCGAGTTGTTGCTTGTTGACACTGTTGTCCAAGACTTGGATACCTAAAATACCAGACAATATGTTAGGGAAGGGGAAACAAAGTAAAATTACTCAAAAACAAACAGATTATTTTGGCTAGAAAGCCAAAACTGAAAACATTAGAGCTTGGTTCAGTTCAGTTTTGTTGAAACTGATTTTCATGAATTTTTCACTTTCGGGCCTGTTTTTGACTCTTTTTCTTGGTCCAATATTTTTAGCCCCAGTTGCCAAAGATTTATGGCCCACATGGCAAACCCGGTTGGCTCTCTGTTCGGTTTAGTTTTCTCACGGTTCTACCTTTATGTACCAAAAACGAACCAGTTCTACTTTGGTTTGGTCTCTAGTCGAACTGAACTGAATCGGTTATGTTCTGTTCGATTTTCTCTAGCTTCAGTTTTTTCTTGAGCAGAACTAGGTATCACAAACATAAAGTCTAAGTGGTTTTATTTTTTGCCAATTTTTTGCACACTACCCCTTCTTCAATGCTTGGCTGCTTTCCCTTGTCTTGGATGTCAAGAACAGAAAAAATATGGACTGTGTTGAACTTCTAAAATATAATAGTATTATTGATGAATGCTTGATTATGAATTACAATAGGAGGTTTCTTTATGAAGGGAGCAATAGGAAACCAACTAGACTAGGAAACATAATGCTAATAGGAATCCCTAATTTAATTAACTATTCTAACATACTGCAAATGTTAAATTTATTATTTTTCTTGAAATGGATTTTTTCCTTGGAAGGAAACTTGGGGAAATAAATGGAAATATAGATCAAACTGTAATTAAGATGGGAAATAGATCCAAACCAATCGTACCTTGTTAGTAATCCAGAGTTTCATCTTGTCTGCTTGCAGCAGATTCCAGTAATTCAGAATAGTATTGTCCTGGAGGAATATGAATCCTTCTGCGCTAGCGTACTGATTAAATATCTTGGGAAGATGCCTACAAACAGAATTAGACCATGATAATTAATAATCAAATAAAGCATGCTTAATCTTAACTAATATGAGTTAGGAGGGTGAGCCAGATACGCTACGAGAACAAGTGCATGAGAAGCTAGAATTTCATAATTTACATTTGTCATTCCATAATTACCGTTAATAGTGCATGCAGAAGAACACAAGGAGAGTTTCCCAATGGTTATTGATTTATTTTAGTAAAGAATATATATTCTTACTAAAAACCAACATTAAGTGATCCATCCTAAATAACTTAAGTGTGGCCATATTTGGCCATTCTGTGTTAATGGACTCACTGGAATCATTGGTGCACTGGAATTTTCCTTTCTATAAGATATTGACTTATAGCCACATTGGGAATGACTAACTAGTGTATAAAACGTCAATATGTCAGTCAGAGACAGAGTCAATATGCTTGACAAAATTGCAGTGCAATTTTAGTAGGGAGCTGACCTAAAACAACCTTAACCACAAAGCTAGAGCTCTGCTGTGCCGGACCTAAATCGTATAATCACAAGTAGCTAATTTTCAAGTTTCAAATATAATTAAGTAATAAAAGTTGCATGATTTGTAGGAAGGTTTTCAACTTATTTTGAGTTCAAGGAATTTACATGTTGTCAAGTGTTCCATGGAACAATATCAGCTATGAGCACATACTCTACTATAGTGATCAACAAAACCACTTTTTTTATCAGCAATAAATCAACAAAATCACTTAATCTTAGTTCAACTCATTTCTCTCAGATACCAAAAATCAGCAAAAAGATGCAAATACCAAACAAACAGAAAATTCATAAACTAACAACTTACTTGTATATCTGATCTAATTTCCCTTCTTCCACAGCAAGATCTGGATTCTTCTGCTCAGACAAAATAATCACGGTTTTAAATATTCGTCCATAGAGCAATCGCCATTCTAGAGCAGTGCGCTCCACAGGTCCGCTACAGAACAAAATGAGTACAACATTCCCGAAATTCTTCCTCCAGTGGATCAGATTCCCAATCTCGTAGTTCACAGTCCCAGTTTCTTCAACTCCAAGATGAACAGATGGTAGTTTCTGAGGAATAAACTCCTTCCTATCCCCGTGGCCAATGTTTGCTCGCGGCCTATCCAACTCTACAGACATTAGCCTTGGTTGCTGGTAACCAACAGCAATCAAGTCCTCAAGCCAAGCGGCAGTGAACTTCACGTCCTTTTCAGTCCAAAAACCTTCCTCCGCCATAGTATAGCTTAGCTCGAGTATAATTTCAAATAATCTATGCTTACTCGATCTCCATGAGACTAAGAAGTTAATCAAACGGCCGACATTCACGTGAAGATCTTTCTCTTCAGAAAATGGATACGCCTCAACTCTATCTCTCCTGTGAACCGTTGGGGGATAAACTACAACACAACCACCAAGCTCCCACAACAGCCTCTGTCCCCAATAACCCCTTATCACATCAGACGCCATTGAGCTGATAGATACAGGAAGCATCAGCGCCCAAAATGCCGATGAGTGGTACATAGTATTGAAGGAATTGAGCGGCACCATCATGCCCTGAGGCAGCGCCACTTTTGGTGCCTGCTCATCGAACCTGATATCAAAGGCCTCCAATCCAGACTTCCGAGTGAAATAAAACACAGAGTCCACATCAGGCAGGCCATTTGAAATCCCCTGCTGAATGAACTGCTTTCCACCAAACACTTCAGTGTAAAACTCTTCGTGCCCGACTTCACCCACATTCTCCAATGGCAATCCTCTAGGCCAAACCGTTCGCTGCCCGAAATGGACATATGGGTTCACAACAGTTCTATTCGGGTTTTCATGACTATACTGCAATATCGCCTCTTGCCTAGCACTCTCCCCCACCAGCTCCACATCAAAATGCTTCCCCAAATCACCATCAATCACCTCCCCGTGATCATCGGCGTCGAAGATCTTCTTCGCACCATGCTGGATCGCGAAGAGGTACCCAACAGTCTTCCTAACATACGAATCATAGGGAATGTAATCGATGACCTTAAACCCTAAGCTAGATTGTTGTTCCAGTGACAAGAAAATCGCACCTTTGAGTGCCCAATCCGAAGGAGTCCTGGAATTGCCAATGGCGAGGACCTGCCATCCCTTGATCTTGACCAGGCTGCGGAGAGGATCGGTCGGGTAGCTCGAGACGGAGACGACGATCCACTGCTCGGACCTGAAATTCGAGTACGGAGAGGACTGGTCGGCGATGGTGGCGATCGAGTTCCAGTTAATCACTGGGCGATGGATCTTCTCCAGTTTTGCGACCTCCGTCTGGAAGCAGAAGAGAGCGGCGGAGTCACCGGCGCTCCGGAGGAAGAAGAACGCGGCGACGGTGGCGATGAGCAGAACGACGGCGACGATTCTGAACAGATTCTCGGAGACCCATGTGGAGAAATCGAGGCTCTTCGATTCGGAGAAGCGACCTGGGTGGAGGGTCGGCAACGTCCCGATCTGGGGTTTCTGGGTTTTCTGATTCGGATTTGCTCGGTCCTGGACCAACATTGAATCCAAACTCGAGAAGAAACCCAAAATCTGACACTCTCTTCAAGATCTCCACCACACTACACCATCAAGCCAGCTCAGTCCTTCTCTATTCACTCCACGACGCCTGAAATGACCCTCCCACAGAGTCGCACCAACAATGGCGCTCGGAGAACAAATTTGTCAGATCTCTGAGACTGAGAGAGATGTGAGGTTGAAGACGCCGACAGGTATTGGGTTTCTTAAGCTTAAATCCAACTCTCTCTCGCTCGATCGACCGCTAAATCTGAGTGTGAGTAGAGGTTGGTGTGAGGTCTTCGTCGTCTCCTTCTGTCTTGTTTCTCGTTTTTTTTTATTATTTTATTTTCAGTCGTTAATGGCGATGGTGATGGAAATAGCAAGTGCTGCTGGTGCAGCTACGCTTTGCGATTGGTTCTGTGGGACCAAATTCGCAACCGCCAATTATTTTATTTTATTTTATTTTTCTCTGATCATTATGTTTTTTAGGAAAACTTGGAAATTGATTCTCCATAAGGTTTACATGGGTTTTTCGATCTAATGTGGAGGTCGTGATTTTGCACGAAGCTAACTAGTGTTCAGGAAGATTTGACTTGACTAACATTCGGTTTGAATATGATCAGTTTGAGTTGGATTGTTTTTAGTCTATAATTATCTTGAATCAGCATTTCAATTGTATGGTTGCAATCATGATAGCCAAGTTTACTTTTATTTTCTCGATTTTGGGGTTTTAGGTGGAGGTTTTGTCTCATCAAATCTTTCGAGTCGGATTGTTTTCGGTCTGTGATCATCTTCAATCAGCGTTTTCATTGTATGGTTGCGATTATGATAGCCATGTTTACTCTTACATTCTCGGTTTTAGGGTTTTAGGTGGAGGTTTTATCTCATCAAATCTTGTAGTTTTTCTTTTTAACTGAATTGTATGTGTAATTAGGAGTCGAGAGTTTAAAAAACCGAAAGATTGTGTATTGAATGCATCCATTTTCTACTAATTATCTAATGTGCTTAATATATTTATAGTTTAAATATTTAACCCGTCGCAATCCGTCTATACCAAGAAAATTGAATAAGGTTTTGTCAACTTATTCTATTATAGTAATCGGAGATTGAATGACCAACTAACATAAAAATATACAGCAAGTGTTACTAAACAATCATCATGACAGTTGTGATTTTGCATTGGCACTAAAATTTAGACAGATTTAGATTTTGTAGATTAGACTAATTATTTGGATTTGACCACATTTCAAATAAAATATTAACTACTATCCAAATTTGTTGAGCCGTTTATAACATTTGTTTTTCTTGGCATGTACGTTTTACATTTTTGCATTTATTTATAAACCATATAAAAATGAAATAAAATTTGATGCTAAAGTTTTCATTATTAGTCTAAAACTATTAATATATATAGAAGATTTAGTTTTCTAACGTATAATTTCAAAAGACTCGTGAATTATCAAAATCATTTCATGAGTGAGAATCTCATACTAAAATCTATAATAGTTACGATAAATATGTTTTTCAAGCCATATGTCAGATTATGATATATAATTTAAATCAAATAAATTATTAAATTGATTTGGAGAAGTATTTGTGAAGGCAGGGCACTAGTGCGCGAGAAGGCACGTCGAAGCATTGGGCCGGGAAATTGTCTAATTATGGGGACGCCATGGTTAGTGGGGGACAATGCTTATGTTAACATGGGACTGCCAATTCCTGAGGATATGCATGTTGGTGAGCTTTTCAGGCCAAAATGCAGAGCATGGGATAAAGGAAATGTGAGAGCACTCTTTGATCAAGAAACAGGCGACATAATCTTTTCCATTATCCCAGCTAGTATGGAGTCAGAGACCACTGGTACTGAGGAGTGGACAACGGGGTGAGTATTCGGTCAGTAGTGCCTACATAGCTCTTTGACAGCTAGGCAATGTCTGGTTTCCCTCAATGGAAGCACTGGGCTAGAGAGCAGTGTGGAGACTAAGAGTCCCACCAAAAGTAAAAGTCTTTATCTGGAAGGCAACCTCAAATCTCCTGCCGACTAGGACCCTTCTAGTTCATGAGGGGGTCCCAATAATTTCTCAGTGCCCGCTTGGTGGCGAACCAGAAGAGACAGTGGACCATATATTCTTCGAATGCAGGGTGGTGGCTCCTATCTGGAACGACAGACTCCTTGAAGGAATCTGAGGAAGAATGGGGCCAAACCCGAACGTGAGCGACTGATCTTCCTAGGTGGGTTTAGAGGACGAAGCAAGCTTGTGGGCTCTTACGCTTTGGGTGGTATGGGGAGCTAGGAACCGCCTGATTTGGAAAGGAGAGGTGTTTCACCCATCAAAGGTAGCTGCAACGGCCAAAGGGCTTAAAATAATCTGGGATGCGACTAGGCCCTCAGCAGGCTCCTCGGGAACAGGTCAACCAGCGGTCATGCGAGCTTAGGTACCCCCGGAACTGGGTGGGCTAAAGATAAACGTCGATGGGGGACTGGACACGGAGAAGGGTTTTTGGAGCATAGGACTCGTTAGTAGAGATTCAGAGGGGCGGATAGTGGGGGCTCTTTATAGACGTTTTCAGAATATCTCCACCTAGAAGAGGTGGAGGCCGTGGGTGTCAGGGAAGCTCTTTCATGGGAAAAAGGGAAGAACTGGCGGAGGGCGGTAATAGAATCTGTCTTAGGGTGGTGGAGCACGCTCGGAACGGAAAATAAGTTAAAAAAAT
>JAYMTP010000187.1:0-42191 GCA_036897365.1 Geranium brycei
TCTTGACTACCCACATATATTATTTTTCTTTTATTATTATTTTGTTTGCAAACTTTATATTTCGATTGGGTTGTAATAACTAAGCTTAACATTCGGTTTTTCGTCATTATTTTTTATAATTGCAAATTTAGTATTTTTCACTATAAACCCGAATCAAAATTATTCAAATCCAGGTTATAAATTGAGCATGAATTTAAGATTGAAGTATGATCGGTTCCATCTTAACTCAAAACTAAACCATTTCTCACATAATGGTTTCGGGTTTGATTCCTTGTATTAAGAATCGAGAAGTTTGGTTTGATTCGGTTCTGGCTGGTTCGGTTCCGGTCCAAAATCGTGCCCACCATTACCTCATCAATAATGTTTATAAGTAGGAGCACACGAATGTAATCTCCACCACCCTACCTCAACAACATGAAGCTCCTCGAAGCCACCCAAATCGCTCCGGCCAACCCGGCCGCCGCCGAGCTGACCCTCCCCGTCACCTTCATGGACACCTTCTGGTGCCAAATGCCTCCGGTCGAGCGCCTCTTCTTCTACAAAATCCCCGGTCTGGACCGGACCCGGTTCAACCACTCCCTCCTCCCCAATCTCAAGCACTCGCTGGCCCTCGCTCTCGACCACTACCTCCCTCTCGCCGGAAACATCCTCCGGACGCCCAATTCCCCCAAACCCTTCCTCCAATACCTCCCCGGCGACGCCGTCAATCTCTCCGTCCACGAGTCCGCCGCCGACTTTCACCTCCTCTCCGGCGACCGCCCCCGCGAATCCGCAGCTTCCCGGGTACTCTCTCCCAAATTATCGCGCTCAGACTTGCGCGCCTCCGTCATCGCACTGACCGTCACTCTGTTCCCGAACTCCGGCGTCTGTGTCGGGATCTCCGCGAACCACTCTGTTCTCGACGGGAAGTCCACGACCCTGTTCCTGAAGTCGTGGGCGCATATTTGCAACAAATTGGTAAATGGGTCGTCGGAGAATTCGGATTTGGATTTGAATCTGAATCTCCCGCCGGAGCTGAGTCCGGCCTTCGACCGGTCCGCGATTGAGTCGATCCCGGAGGCGCGCGGGGTCGACGCGCTGTACCTGAGGCAGTGGGAGGGGTTGAGGGACGGGAAACGGATGGTCTCTCCCGACATTGTGTCGGCGACGTTCGTGCTCTCTCCGGCGGACATAGAGAGGCTCCGAAACAGAGTAATGAAAACAGAGCACTCTGTTGTCTCTGGGTCAACCAGACCGTCCACGTTCGTTCTCTCCACCGCCTACGTGATGGTCAACAACCTGAAAGCAGTGGTGAAGAGCGTAGAAACCAAAGTCGTGATCGCGTTCACCGCCGATTACAGGGCTCGGATCGACCCTCCGGTTCCGGCGAACTACATCGGGAACTGCGCGATGGTGCACTACGTGGAGGTGGAGGTCGAGGAGCTGACGGGCCCGGATGGGTTCTTGATAGTGGCGGCGAAGGTGGGCGAGGCGGTGAGGGACATAGAGAGGGGGGTGCTCCGGAACGTGGAGGATCGGGTCTCGGAGACGCTTGCGTACGTGTCCAAGTACCGGACGGTCGGGATCGCCGGGTCGAACCGGTTCGGGGTTTACGGGGTGGACTTCGGGTGGGGTAGGCCGGAGAAGGTGGCGGTGCAGTCGACGGAGATGACCGGAGCGATCTCGATGGCGGAGAGCAGAGACGGGAGCGGAGGGGTCGAGATCGGTGTCGTGTTAACCAAGTTACAGATGCAACATTTTCAGGGTTTATTTGAAGATGGCCTAAAGTCTCCATAAACCTTCCTAACGGTCACTTTTTAAGGTTTCTAAGAATAAGAAGAAATGTTTCAACGTTTTGTAGAAGTGTTCCTGATTTGATACTCGTTAATAAGTGTGAAACCTAAGTTCAATCACTTGACAGTTTTATGATACTTTTCATTTGGCATTTACTTAAGTTTTTGTTTTAAGAAAACTGGAAGCGAACAACAACGATAAAATTTGGGGAGGACAGACAATTCAACACCCAGTCATAATCTAATAGGGCCGCCCTAGCTAACATATGAGTTACCCCATTCATTTAAGTTAGATGTCAAAAAAATAGGTTTTAGACTATACAAGTAGTAGAGGTACTCACTATGGAGTTTGGACTATGAAACGGTTCCACGAAGAGAACTGAGTAAAATCATGCTTGAAAAATTGATAGTTGTGAATAATGGTTCAGAGTATATTATAATTTTAAGGGAACCGTTCAACTATAATTATATATCATTCTTACAAGTCAGAATTGTGGTTGAATCAAAAAACATCAAGCTGAATGTTATATAAGCATAACTGTTAGGTTATATAACAATAACATTCGAGTTTTATTTCTGTTTTTCATATTTGTAAATTTAAAGTCTAGTTTGAGTTGTACAATTTTCGATTTTGAGTGTATATTTGTTACCATAGTTTATAAATTATTATTTAATAAAATAAAACTGCATAGTTAATCAGAAAATGACTTCTATAGGTCTAAATTAGCTCTGAAATCGAACCCAAAATAAAGAATGAAGTAAAAATCAACCAGTTTGGTTTGTTTAGTACTGAAGAACGACCCGTGGTCATGAACAATTATAAACAACCCGTCAAGTACATTTAGCTCCAGGTATAATTCTTCAAATCTAGGAATTGAAGGGATCAATTTTTAACTAGTTTAGAACCATGAACCCTAACAAATAGACGGGCAATAATTCCGACTTTTTCCACATTACATTTTACCCTAGAACTTCCTTCCATTCTTCTGAAACATGCAAAGGAAAATAAAGAACAAAATCACCAGTTTGGTGCTGTCTTGCTTCATCATACCATAGTCGAACTCAAATCTTGATACAATTCGTCGATCAAAAGAAAAAAAATATATATATATATATATGTTCAAATATGACATAATTTTTTTAAATATATCTAGTAAAGATCTTCAAAATATAGAGTTTAGTACAACACTTTCAATGATTTCTAAGAAATGAAATACAAATTAAAATATCATTGAAGTGAAAGTGGTTTTGCTAGAATTAACTTAAAAATCCATCTTTAAAATTGAAGCTTAAGTGTCATATGTGAGCTATGATAAAAAAAAAGATTAGTACTATAAAGACACTGGTACATGATGGTTTAGTTCATATTAAGGTAAATTATCATTTTAAAACATTACTAGAGTTAAAAACTTGTTTTTGAAAATAACAAAAACAATTTGAAGGCCTTAGGAACATCTTGAAGATTCGGTAGTTTATTGGAAATAGCAAGTATGAAACTAGTACCATTGAAAACAAAGCAACATTTAGTCCTATTCAACTTTGATGTATGATAATTAGCTTCAAATTTTGTTAGCCGAGGAGAGAAAGTCATCTTACCAAACTTGTGATTTTTAAGAGTTCTTAAGATATTGCAGCGTGACTCGAACTCAGAACCTTTGGCCCCAAGTTCAAGTGCTTAACCAATTAGTCACGCAAGCGTTGGTATGAGACTAAAACTCAGTCATCTTGTTGAATATCAACTTGTTGATATGAGACTAGAACTCCTTAGACATTTTAAATTTCTGATGTGCTATGTTATGTGGTTTATAAAGGTATTTGTGGGCGGACTGGTGGAGAGGTGGCAGTGTGGTATGATCTGCAATGAAGCAAACTCGAAGTATATTTTGTACTTTATCTGAAATTTTCGACTAGCGTTTGATTAATTTTTGACTAGTTCCTATCAGTATTTGGTAAATTTTATCATTAGTCTTTGTAAACCTTATATGTTCATCAACTAGGGTCCAACCTTTGGAAGATAGATACAAGATTTCTCACTTCTCCGAGTACATAAAAGTTGAATGTATATGTGTATTTCTTGTGACTAAAACTAAGATAGAATTATGTATTGATTCAGTTATTGACCAGCTTTTAAGAGTTCTCAAGATAGACATATTTGAATATTTTTACACACTATATATATTGTGTTACACTAAGTATATCAGAGGAAGTTGATAAAATGGACTTTATTTCACCTTGCTCACAAACTGTGTATTGTTTACTACGTTAATTATTAATTGCGAATATTTAATAATAAATTTTATAATTATAACTCAACTTTTTTTTTGAATACAAAGTTCAACACCGGAAAGAAAAAAGTTGAGGCGTGTTGGATACTTTTCTTGAAGTGTAATCGCTCTCTCTCGGGTGTTTGATTCAGCGATAGTATACCTCCCAGGATACAACGATTCCGAATTAGCACCTCACACCAAAGGTCTAGTTCAAATGAACTAAAACTCGAATCTTTCTCTATCACCAACCGAACGAAGAAATGTAGAAGAGAGAGAACAAGAACACAATAGTTCTTGAGTTTGGATTTTTGGATGAAAGAAAAATAAGAGAAATATCATCTATTTATAATCTCATTTCTTCCACCTCTTAGATTCTAAAAACGAACGCAAAAATTAAAGATGGCCAATGAAAAGTTGTAACATCAAGCATGATCTCGTAACTTATACAATTAAGAGGAAATGTGCACTACAACACATTTAATTTTAGAATACAAAGACAATTTTATTCAACGTAGGATTAATATGATTTTTAATCATATAATATACAACACACTAAACACCATAAAATTGAAAACTCATTTCTTTGATTTTTTTCACCTTCATCACAACAGAGTTCAAAACTAAAACATATACACTAATAATATAAAACTCAAATCCTTGCCGCGTTTTCTGATGAACAAAAAACTGAAAACTCATTATTTCTTGCTTCTTGAAAGAAATGAATTTAGTATATAAACGGTCCATATAATTATTTTAACATAAAGTTTTTTTCTTATGAATAGACACATGGGTGTCCCTAGAAAAAGGGCTTTTGGTCACATGGGAATGTTAGTTCCTCGACAAGAGCGCGAGCAACTTGTCACTCTCATCAAGCCACGCCTTCTATTCTTCTGCTATCTGTTTCTGTGTCCCCTCATTTTCTCATATACTGCTATATATGTGACATGTTTGTTTTACAATTATTTACAAAAACAAATCTTATGATTTGTGAGGACACTCGCAAATGACATGTTTGTATATGTATAGTACACCAAGCAATTAAACAATTTGTATAACTTGTCCATTTCTGTTTATATGATTATTATAATAGGGTCAAAATCTTGGGTGACACTTTTGGGAGGTAAAAGAATTTTCGGGATAAATTTTATGTTATTGTCGTGATAATTTAGTGAAGTATGTTTAAGAAGAGATACGTTAATAATAAAGAGATACAAAAATCTCGAAAATGAAACAATAAACTCTCACTCATAAATTAAATAACAATATAAGAAGAGATTGCTTATGACATTCCAAGCATTGAGACTCAATCTTGGATTGAGGTAAACAAAAGCGAAGAGTTGAGTTGATCTCTGATGATGAATAGAAAGACAAAAGGCATAGGTTTTTAGTCATATCGAGCTCAACCCACAAAATGATTTTTAGGATTTTCAGTTTTGACGCGTTTTGACTTAATATAGAGACTTCCTAGAACTTGGTTGTATGGTATGTCGAATTTGCAAGTGGGTTGTTTTTATATTATGATAGTAGAGTTAAATGATCATCTACTCGTATTTTTGCATTCAGCAAGATTTGAACTCACAATCCCTCTTAAAAATTGTGCGTCACAAACTGTTGAGGTGTCCTCTTATGAACGAATAAGTAATTAATATGCCATTAAGCAAAATAAAATAACAAAATAAACTATGTTCCAACCAAGTGTGAACTACTTTCTACTATTAATAATTCAGAACGTAATAATAATTTGTACACGAACACCCCATCATTTTTTCTTGCTTATAATACAAATGAAACAAGCATACCATAAAAGAATTTAATTAGGAGAGCCATTAAATATTTTTGGAATTGATATGTGGGGATTCTTAGGATGAAAAATATTCTTGAAAACTATGAACCAATTTTAGACATTGGACTAACAAAATATAAGCCTAAAACTAAATCTAGTTTGAAAAACATATGCAAGTTAAAAAAAACTATTTTTTTAATCCAACAATTAATTTAATTTATCAATCTAACACTACTAAATAAATAAAAAAACTCTTCAAATTAATGAAAACTTTCTCTTCCTTGCAATTTTGCTCTCCATGTGTGCACACATTTTCCCTTCAACCACACACACAACCCCTACCAATTCACCAACAATTATAATATCTAACAAAAAACTATTTCATAAATAAAAATAAAAATAAGTAATTTCAATTACCATCAAAACTATACAATATTTGGGTTCTCAAGATCATAATCATCAGGTGAAGAAGAAGAAGAAGAAGAAGAAGAAGAAGAAGGAGATCCATAGAAGTGAATCAGAGTCTGCAAAACCACAACCTGTGCCCTCAGCGCCATTATATAATCCGCCGTTTCTTGGAACAGCCTGTCGGCCCCGACAACCTCGTCCCCGTGCTTCGA
Organism: Geranium brycei; assembly: GCA_036897365.1. Classification (NCBI taxonomy): domain Eukaryota; kingdom Viridiplantae; phylum Streptophyta; class Magnoliopsida; order Geraniales; family Geraniaceae; genus Geranium; species Geranium brycei. The sequence goes on from JAYMTP010000187.1 coordinate 6,443, forward strand.
CGGTACGAGGTTCTTGAGAGCCTCCAGCTTGCCGGACACGCCGCCGCCGCCGTTCTTGCCGCACGTGCGCCTCCCGACAGCCCCGCGTGCCCGTCTGATCCGCGCATGGCTCGTACTTGGTCTGAATCTTGATCTCGAACGTTTCGGGTTCTTTAAGGTCGAGCTCATGGTCATTGATGAACAAGAAGAGTTTGTTTTTTTTTCTTTTTGGAGAGAGAGAGAGAGAGATGGGAAGTGGAGAGGACTAATGAAGGAAACAAGCAGGTTTTGAGGTTTAAGTAATGGTTTCGTTTGTGTTTTGCCACTATCTTTCTTCCTAATTACCAAATTGCCATCTCTGAACTGTTCCTCGTTTTCTTGTCTGCGTCTTTCATTTTTATCATCACGTCATGATATCGTGCTAATGTTTATTACTGCCTTTTCAAACTGTTAATCCAATCCAACATGGATGTATTAATTAATTAATTACCATAAACACCCAACTAATTTGAAAGGTGTGCCCAATTTAGTTAATCATACCAAACTAGACATTGAGCAATGTCTGATGGTGTGATCATTATGGAATAAGAAATCTCAACCGACCATACCCAACTAATAGGATATGCATCCCAAATTAATTTTTAGTTTAATACCTAATCAGATGCATATAACATGACACAGTGACTTTTAGTTTAATACCTAATTGACAATATGATCAGTCAAGTATAACCCTTATTTGAGCATTGTCATAATCTAATTATAATAATTGAAACCATAAATATAAGAAAACACATGAAAATTTATTTATCCATGTAGTCAAGCAATTGAATTTCTAGTTATGAAATCATTATTCCAGTCTCAACTATAAAATTGTTAAAATATTATTAAAAATACAAAAGCATGCCAAAATAATACAAAAAGTTAAACAATGTTACGTTAATATTATTACTTTATACATATTGTCATTATAGTCTTTTATATTTCCACTACAAGTTTTAAAATATATATCATATTATTTGTATACAATAATTTATAAGATAGTTGTTGTTTTATCTCAATAATGTTAATTTCTTAGGCTTTCAGCTCACACTTCGAACAATCTATTGTTTCAATTCCAAACAATTCCAGGTAATAAATAGGAGGTGGTGTTGGTTGTTAAAATGGATCATTAATGGGTCAAAAAAATTCAAGGAAAATAGAGACAATTGTACAACACTACTCTTTTAGCACAAGACAATGCTTTAAAATTTATTAAAACACAACACAGTCCTCATCGAAAGGTCAATCACCATTGAAGCCTTAGATTTAATAACTCACCACAACAATTCATTTTCATTCATAATAATAATAATAATATCTCCATGTCTTTAAAAGAAGAGGCCTTAAATGGATCATTCAAATCGGTAACGTGGTGATGGACCATACGACGTAAAATCGTGGGGCCTGATTTCTGGGAGGGGGCATTATGGTAATTTCGAGGGGAGAACGAGCTCGATTTCAAATCTGAATTGGAAAAGTGAAAGCGGGAATGAGTCAGAAGTTGCGAGCCAGAAAGCCTGCACCGCCTGTAACGGCACATGTGGAGTCACAGCCTACGGCTTTTTCGTTTCCCGTTTTACCCTTGTGCCATTTCTCGAACAAAGAGGAAGATTAATGGGATAATGACACTTTGTTACACTTAATTATAGCGAAATGACACTTTCATATCCTAACTACTTATCTCTTTTTAGTACCCTGACAATTTTTCTATGACAACTTATGCTAAAATGACTAAAATATCTCTGATTTAATAAATCTAAATAGAACTAGTCCAATTTGATTTATCAAACCAAATTTGAAATGATTCAAATTTAATTTTAGATTTGGGGGCATAATTGTAATTGCATATTAAATATAAACCAAATTGAACCAGAGATAAACAAAATTTAACCAATTCAATTTATGGTTTCTTAAACCAATGGTAATTTAGGTATTTTAGGCATTTTAAAAGTAGGTTGTCACAAAAAAAATTTGTCAGAGTACTAAGAAAGATAGAAAATTAGTTAGGGTATGAAAGTGTGATTTCGTTATAGTTAAGTGTAACAAAGTATCATTATTTTAAGATTAATTAATTAATTAGTGCCTTTTTCTATTATAGTGTTTGTGTATTGTTTTATAATTAGATGGGAAATGCATGGATCATGCATTGGGGTGGATGTATAATAATAATTTATGTGGAAAGACAAATTATCCATGCAGAAAAGGGAGTTATAAAAGGATTAGTTAAGAACCTTTGAGAGGGTGATCTTTTATTGAAGAGATTCGAAGTTTTATTGAATATGTTAAAATTGGACTTCAGATGATTGAGAATTAAAAAAAGTACAAAGGAGAGAAGACGACAGAAGGTCAATTTAGTTGAAAATATAAGTTTACGAGTAGAAATTCGAACTTGTTACTGAAGTTGGCGAATGGATTCGACAGTCCGACAGTGACATCATTAACATGGTCAGTTCAAGATGCATGGTCGAGGCAATGATCATTGAGGCTTAAAGCAAAAGTGATTAATAAATTACTATTTTGAACATTAGTTTTTAAATTAGACTTACGGTATTTACTTTATTTGATTATCTAAATTTTTTAATCATATTGCGAGCTTAATTTTAGATATGACCTCACGAAATTTAGATAGGGCCTACAATATTGCATAATGTTTGAATAAAATGTCTTCCCGACATCGTCCTATGTTGGGGACTTACAGAAATCCCCTGGGACACAATCTATTTTACGTGCCGCGTGTTGAACTATTTCAACAAGTTTGTACGTAAGATATCCGACGTCTATTGTTCGTTCAACAACATACATCATTCATTTAGTGCGTATCAGGTTGTGGGAGTCTATGTACAAAACAATCAACCTTTAACATCATAACAGAAGATCAACTCGTCTAAAAACTCGAATTTACAAGTAAGTATTCAAATATATTATTCAAATTGATGAAGGGCAAAAGAGGAAAAGGGGTGGCCTCCATAAAGGGTAGCATGTGAAGGAGAGATGGGGCACATGGAAATGGTAGGGTGGGAGGTTTTGGAGTGTAGCTCTGGAGAGGGAGAGAGCATGTGACAAAAGTCATCAGACACAACTCTTCTCTGCACATTCCCTCCCTCCTTCTCTCCTAGCTAGCTCATTTCTTTTCTCATTTTTTAAAATATATTTTGCATCCTTATTTTATTCCCATAATGTATATATTTATTAAAGAGGTAATTACAGTTCACTACGATCTACTTTATTTTTGATCAAAAATAAAAAGATTTGGTGGGCTCAGAATCAATGGAGGAACAGGCTTGGATAGTTAGGGAAGCTTTGCAATGGGTGGTGGCGGAGGGTTGAGACTCGGTGGAGGTCGAGGCGGACTGTCGGGGGGTGGCATGCGATATTATTTGTAGCTCCCATGTCCTCTCGTTGCGAGGGAATATCGTTCGGGATTGCAGGTTGTTACTCACTCATCTTCGTAATGTAACTGTTTTCTGCGCATATCAGCGAACAGAGCATACCGTGTTTTGGTTAAAGCGGCTCTTTTAAGTTCTGTTTGGCACTCAGGAGAGGGCCGGGGTCCGTCCTCCTTAATTTCGATATTTGTATTTTATAAAATCTGAATAATATGTTGTTTGAATCTAGTCATTAAAACATACACGACAGTGTAGCGAAAATCACGTAAAATACACCATGATAAAAGCGTAATTTCACCTCTATTATTTTATGTGATTTGATACACATGTTTTCTCTTCTTCTTCTTTGAGCCGTGTCCGATGTCCCTGTCTCTCGGCCATGTGAGTCACGTGTCCCATGTTCGATGAGATTTTATGTGGATTGTATGGTTTTTTTTAAATCAAATTATAGTGTTATTCTAAAATTCATCATTTCATTCACAAAAAAGTTAAACATGTACAAATAATAATATATAATTCACGATATGGGTTTTCTTTACACAAAACTACATTCATACATACTAAAGAACAAAGTTTCTTGATTTTAAAAAAAACTAGTAAATTCTGCATACATATTTATTTATTACAACATAAATAAACTATAGAATTGTTAATTCTTATTCCGAGTACATGCATGGCGTGCATAACAGTACCACGGAATTGTTTTGTGTTAGTTTTATAATAAAAATGAAAATAAATAACTTACTTTTTAAAACAAGAATATTACAATTTGAATTCAAAAATGTAAATGTGAACGATCCATAGACGTACGAAAGACCATTTGAGCACACTCGACAGCAAAAAAAAGAAGTGTACGGAAGTGAGGGACATTATGATTCTCCCATAGATCGCGACCCATCATCTTTCTTGCTTTATTTATTTATTACTTTAACTTGTTTTATTTTATTTTTTTCAAATTCCAACACATCAATTAATTAATAGCAAAATGAAAAAAAAATCCGTCAAAACAAAAGAAAATGCTGCATAATAACAAAGAAAGTGATGAGAGAGGGAAAATGCTCAATTTACTTATCACTTAACCTAATTAACATTACTTTATATGATTTTTTTAACATGATGGTAACATGTCAAATCTTGAAGCCCAATTTAAATATTTTATGAGCAAAAAAACATTAAACTAGTAAAAGCTTTAGAGATCTTGATAATAGAAAAACCACTTTTCTAAAAATTGGACTAGGCGCATGCAATTGTCTAGGCCAAATTTTTTAAAACATTAACCCAATTTTACATAATTTAACAGATTAAATTGGTTAGGCCAGTCTAGGTGAAAATAGGCACTCAGGCTGGTCTTTATGATTAAAAAATTTAAAAATTGATTTTTTTAAAGTCAAAAATATAAAATGCAAAAAATTAAAATAATCTATACTAATGAATACTTTTGTTCTCGTTTTATTATTTAAAGAACGTAAATGTAAAAAATATTAAAATAATATATTTTTCTGTCCTAAATATTTGATTGTTAATTTATATATTATAATTATATATTTTTCGTATATACATAATAAATAATTTTTAAAAAATAGAGAAATTCAAATTCAATTAATCTCCATAATCTCGATCAATATGATTAACGTCTAGTCTTTTTTCAAAAACTGAGAGTAATACACTCTCGACCGTGAAAATTATAGTTCATAATAACTTACGTAATCTTAAGAATGACAAGTCAGATTTTATAATATTTGAAAATGAAAATGAGGTTGAAACCGAAGGTTTGTCGTGGAGAATTGACCTGTCATGTGAAGCCGACAGTAATAGATTAAAGTGAAGGTGCATGCCGAGGACGGAGGTGGTGGAAATGCAAGCTCAAACACAAGCAAATTCATGTGCCGAGATTAAGGTTTATTCCCTTTGTTTTTGGGGTCTGAAATTGACATTTGATCAATTGGGGAACAAATTTTGAGCCCACCATGTCTTGTCCCTACTATAACATTTCTGACAATTCCTCTACTTTCTTTCATCTCCTTCATTCCCCACTTTATTTTTATCAGATTAATGAAAATTGATTATAGTATGTTACATGTGTTTTTTACTTCGAAATGGTCTTGACAGTGATATGGAACGAAATTTTTGAAAATTTATGGTCGTTAGGATCCGGTGATGAAAGTAGGCTAATCTAGAAGAGATGAAGTTTTTTTGTAATCGAACGATTTAGGGTTCAAAGACCTTATATTTTTCAATCTGACTTTAATGGCTCGGGTTTTACAAGGGGAGGTATTTTCCGCTCGGTCATCTCCTCTCAGCCTCACTAGGGGCTAATCCTAGTTGCATTTGGAGAAGTGCTATCTCCACCTTTCCCATATTAAAGGTGGGATGTCATGAAATTATCAATGCATGAGATTTTAGTGCAAAGTTTGAGCCATGGCTTCCTGGTGAGGAAGCATTTCTTGTTGAGATTCTCGATTCTTTAGCGCATTTCAAGGTCCGAGATTTTATGTTGCCGAACAGAGCTGACTGGGACATCCCTTTACCCTGATCATCTCTATGCTTGAGCGACCATGTCAAATTATCATCAATTCTGATCAACATTTTATCAATATAGCATAAGGATCGATTATTGTTGAGAATATAAAAGCCCCACCTGTAAATGGTGTATATAAAGAATTCAAACAAACCTAACTAACAAGGTTGATCTTTTAGTTATGGATCCCGACTTGATATGTACAATCTAGTTTTACACGGTATCATAGGGGGTGATTTGGGTATGTGCTGATGAGGCATCCCCTCCATGTGAGCCACGTGGTGTTCGGGCTTTTCTCGGGGCAGCTGGGATATATCCCATTAGGGCTCACTTTGGAGGAGTTTATGGAATCTTTCCAGGGGCTGGAAGCGGGTGCAATTGGCTCCCTAGTAGGAGACGCCTAATCCGCCTGCTAAGAGTTTAAGCTTTCAAGGCAATCTCGGCCTGGACCTGGTGGAAACTAAGGGATCCGCGAAGAGGCTCGAAACTCTAACCCAAGGACATGGAGCGAGTAAGGCCAACCACTGAGCCAAGTTTAAGCTGGTGTTTAAAATCATTTAATTATAAGAATGTACGTTATTTTGTTACCATTATTTTAAAAATATTTAAACCGAACTAATTACAAATGATTGGTTTGTTTTGATAAATATAATTAGATAATATCACTGATAAGTAATTACGGCCAACTTGCTGAGTTCCATTTTTTTGTAATTATATTATCATCAACTCTTGTTTCATCACGGTATAGTCGAGCTTAAATCTTGATACAATTTGCCGATAAAAATACTCTTATAATGTTGTAATGATTAATCTAAATATATTTATTTTTCGTAATAAATACTCATACATGGAACCAAAATCAGTGTCTAAAAACCAATATCCATGTCTAATGATTTGACTCAATTTCATAAATAAAGACCCAGAAATTGGAATATCAAAACTCAAAAGGACCTGCTCCTGGGGAGGGCTTGGGCCAGTTACTTTATGGGCTTTCTCAATCTTGATTCTTGTTACAATATTATAAGGCCCAACTCTATGGACTTGTCATTAAGAATTACAGATGCAATTTTTAAATTTGGTTCTTGTCATTTGTATTAGTGTGTTTTTTCATTAATTTGTATAACTATTTTACATTACTTAGTGTCTTAATGTAAAATAGCTCAAAAAAAGAAGAAGAAAGACACTAAGTGAAAAATGAGACTATTTTAGGATGGTGAGACACTTGTGATTGAGAACAAATTAACTAATCTTTCTAATTTGTGTGTGTGAGCCTATTTTTGTTTCCAACAAAATATTAATTTATATTGGATATTAAGTATTTTAAAACGATATTAAAGGGTAAAATTGATTGACTAATCAATAGCATGATTCATCACTACATAAATTGGTAGAATTAATACAATATAATCTTTATTTATATGGTACTCTAAAAAATATTTTGCTTTTTTGTGAAAGAAAGCAGAACAACTTTATTAGAGATGAACTGCAATAAGTACAATGAAGATAGTATTATGAACATAATCATACTCTTCTCCAAGCCATAGCCCAAAAGACAAAGATTACCCAAAACAAATAGTCAATCATATATCCTGACTTATATTACAAAACAATAAAAGAACAATAAATAGATAGGAACACACGCGGCTCGAACCGTCACGAAGATTATGGTGACTAAACGTGAACTGCTAATAAACAAGCCACTGGGTGGAGGACCCCTCTCAACTTGGTTCTATCCCGGATCAAAACCAAAAAGAGCGCTTCTCCCAAAGTTTCTCACCAGGGTGTTGCGGGACTAGATACCCGCGAGTCTTGGATCACTGGGTCACACCCTTCGGAAGATCATTTAACCCCAACGACTTCCACACATTTAAAGCCCAAAACCACAAAACAAAACGAGCATCGACAAGAACCCTAGCCAACATAATTCAAACACACCAAGAACCCAAAATGCTAACGAACATCGCACTAATTTATCATACTAACTTTCTCTATTTCATTCAAAAATATTTTGTTAGCTTGCAATCAAATGTTTAAAATGACAAAATTATCATTCCTAATTATAAATGGCACGACAATAATGTGGCACTTTTTCCTAAAACCGATTCTACATTAAATTTCAATGTAATAAATATATAGTATTCAAAAATTGAGTGTAATAACAAGATATAAGTGAAAAGTGAAGTGACTAATTTAAAATTTATTATTATGATTCAAAACGAAAGCTAAAATAAGACACTGAACTATCAATTCCTAACACAAATTACTTCACATAAGCAAAATTAGCATTTCCCTCGAAAACCGATCCGAATTGCCAATTTGACGGGGCCACATTGTCAAACTGCTTCACCATCCCATCACTCGTCCTCACCTGAAAGCTCAAGCTTTGCCCGACCAGATTGGTTCCAGTCTGCCAATTCTGTCCCCAGTTCCTAGACATCGGGATCCACCCCGTACTGGACCCCCTGACCCTGAGGTCGGCAACGTCCCCGGCCCCACCGACGTTGTAGACCAGGACGAGGGTCCAATACGGGTTGCCCTTGATCTCGAACTTTACGCCCCCTCTGGGGGTGCACGAGATCCTGCGGTAGCAGACCGGGACAATCCCAGCTTTGTACTCTGCGATCTTGAGAAACATCGGGAGCGAGAGGTCGAAGTGCTTCTGCGGCGGGTTGCACCAAATGTCGGTGGTTTTGGTGTAGTCGGGCGGGCAGAAATTTGTGGCGGTGACTTTGATGAGCGTGTTTTTCTTGCACCATTGTGGACTGTTGGTGCACTGGATCTCGAAGCACGCGCCGCACGTGTGCCCCTCGTTGAACAGGGCCGTGCTCAACGCCGTCGTTTCGAGCCCATAGCCTTGCTTGAAGAGGTCGCCGTACCCGCAAGCACCGACTATAAAATAAAAAAAATAAAAATAATGTTAGTATTTTATTAGAAATAATTTAATTTTATGTTTATTATGTGACATCTCTGACAGTTGCAAAAAGGACGACAAGTTAGGTATACACTACATCAAGTACATGTTCGTTCTCGATTAGGCTTCTGCATTCTCGATCTGACTGGATAAGGTTTAAGAATCATTAAACATGCCTCGTTGTGGTCTTATAAGGAGACAAGCATATCTCAAACTCGATGAAGACCCAATAACCCTAATTATGTGGTACATAGGACAAAATCTCTAAACGTATCCCGAAATTGTCTTGTAGAGAGGCAATACTTCAAACCCAGCTAGGACCAGATGTCCCTGATCTTATAAAACAGAGGACAGGATCCAAACCCGTCCCGTTGTCGTTCGTAATCTGATAGTACACGATTTTGACATATTGAACGAACAACGTGTTGAGTTTGAGTTTATACCTGACTCACATATTGTGGATGAGTGTTCTATACTACACTCATAATATGTGTCTCTAAAGGGCTTTATGTCACTTTGGGTTTAGGCGACGTGTCAATGTCGCTGTCGCCTAAACCCGACATTTATTTATATAAGAGGAGAATATATATATATACACACACACACTTACACATGGTTTCTCCGCCGGATATGTCACCGTAAAATGTGGCATGGGCAGTGTACCATCGACCGTCCAAGGCCATGGTATTGGCCGCGAGCACGAGTAAAATCGTCGAGACCAAGACGAGCCATGTCGATGCAAGGTAATGTGGATTTGCCATGAGACTTGCAGAGAGAGTTTTTGATTTTGATCACTTCAAGAAGATGGGTTTTATAGGCAATTGTTGAGTTTGGTGATTTGTAATTCATTAGTGAAATTGCAGCAAAAATTAAGGGACCAGAAATGGAAAGAAGAATAAAATTGTGGCAGAGAATAGTGAATTTCATAATGATACCTTTATTGTTTGATAATGTTTCCATAGATTATGTGTCTAATATTAGCGTTTAGACATAATAATATGGTAAATTATAAGGGTATTAAGTTTAAAGTTGAATTTTAAAATAGTTTGCAATTCGAGCCTAAAACTAAAAGTAACTTTCTTCAAATTAATTGTTTTGATTCTTAATACATTTAATTTAGAATATCTTTTTGAAGAATTAATTTAGAATATCTTAAAAGGGTAAGGATCCATAATTGAGTTAATAATAAATAATTCGTAATTTCAAAATAGTCATTGTGATATTAACGGAATCACAATGTAATTATGTGGTGTATAAGGAAATAAGATCCTCTCTTTAAAGGAAATGCCACTATTGTATTTAGGTGATTTTTTTTGTGTTTGTAACTTAAAAGTTAACATTAAATGTTAATTAGATGTATTAAATAAGTGATTGGAATTAAACATTTTATATATAGCAAACAACTTGAGTATGTCTTGAAAAATCAGTGTAGTAAAAATCTTCAACTACTTTGATTAGTCTCGGACATATAGGTGATCATGTTCGTTTAACCGCAATTACCCTAATATCGAGAAACCAATCTGCATCTTGCGGTTTTTGTATAATGGAAACCATAATCGCATACGTATTTACAATAATGGACGATTATAATATGTTCGATTTTTCGGTTGGTTTGCAGTTTTTACCGCACCAACCGTTAGCAATGGACTTCTCATGTGAACTATTTTTTAGACCACTTTCAAGTCCAAATAAATTAAGCACAAATGAATATGTCGCAGTTTTTTACGAAAAACAGTTAAAATGTTGAACAAGTAATTTTAAATTATTTTTATTGGCAAAAAAATATTAAGAAGTGATCAAAGAGGGTTAAGAGTTTTCAAATTCGGTCAGAAAAGAGAATGAGAGGAGGAAAATGTGGGATTAACATCATGAGCCGCATAAGTAAGAAGAAGTCATATGCGGTTCCGGTTTTGCGGTTATCTGACGGTTCTAACATTACAAAATCTCAACCAGACCGAACTATATCTGTTTTTTTCAAATTAAAACCTCAACCACATCAATTATTCACGATACACGGTTTGATCGGTTTTCCGGTCGGTGCGATTTCTCGATTAATTATTAGCACCCTTCTCGGATTAATCTTCTATATTTTTTAATTAATAATTCAATTCGATTTATTTTTTAATAATACCCGAAAGACTCTCTCCGTCCAGCTTGTGCCTAACAATTGTTGGAACTGTGAAAACTTATTTATATTTCTCTTCAAAAAAATTACGAGCATGTCTTGCTAACAAGTTGTAAATCATTTAATTTACTCTTTTAACATTGTTGATGAATTATGTATCGCAACCCATCTTATTTTCGAAAATATCCGATTTTATTACGCAAACAAAATTAGTTATATGCTGAGTAGAACAACGACAAGATTCGATAATACAATACCCTCACCTGAATCCCCAAAACCTAAAAGCTAACAATAAAATTGACTAGCAACGCATTTAAACACGATTCAATAACAAACATAGTAATAATAAAACGCTGAACCAAAACACATATTTTAATATACCCAAGAACACTGATACAATTATTATTAGTTTACACATTCATATTTATCAACGTATCGACCGTTCTATTGAACTCAAGTTTCATCAATGACTAAACAAAACTTTGCTTTCGGTCTATATCATTTCTATAGTCTGATTCTTTATGAAAAAAAGTTGAGAACGTCAAGAGAAATAATGTTCAAGTAACTTTCATCTATCCATTTATATTCACGTAATGAGTGACAAGTTAGTATCAAGACTCGAGATTTAAGATAAAAATATATAATTTAAGAATTTTGATACATATATTAAATATTACTGATATAATAATACAAAATTGAAGAGAAATTGTATTGTATACTTAAATCAAGGTATTATTATGTACTTCAAAGTGTCTTATATTATTACATAATCATTCAAATTCGTATTAAAATTGACGAAGAAACACAATTTGAAATAATGTGACACTAACACAAACTCAACTTTTTAGAATATCAAAATTGCCATAATGACAATTAAGAACATTAAACAGCAAAACAATTCCCAAATGGTGTAGCGTCTCTAGAATATTGGAAGCGATTACTTTATCACATCTGCAAAAGGTGTTGTGTACTTTATTAATACAAAAAGTGTGAACTTTCCTCCCTATAAAATGTGTTTTTTCGACATCGAGAAAAGTAACATGTACGTCTTCATACCTCCTATATTTGATCCATGATATAAGCTCAGATGTTCTCAATTATATTATAGAGCTTATATATCCTGATAAATCGACCGGTACTTTTAATAATTGTAAATTAAATTTTTTATCTATAAATCAAAATTAAAATTGTCTAATTCGAGTCATAAACATGATAAATTGATTAACTAAAAAGTTAAGAAACCGAGTCGAAGAATCGGGTTAAAAATCGAATAAGTCCCTTACATAATGATTTTGGTTTTGGTTTCCTTGCCCACCCTTAAGTTATGATATTAAATACTATTTTAAAATAATTTTAAAGGGGAAATTGGATATTTTACATATATTTTTAAGTGATATCATTGACCATGTTATTTAAATAACATTTTAAATAATAACCTATTTTAAACATTAAGTAAAGATTCAATCCTATTAGAAGAGTAAAAATAGTTTCGTGATTATACAGAACTTAACTTGATGTAATTTTCACACAAAAAAGAACAAACAAATTTCTCTGGATTTTATTTTTCAAAAAACAGTTTAACCAAGTACTAGTTTAAGAACAGTCCTTCTCCTTAAAATATATCTTTATTATTATTCTATTTATTTTGAGTTGACCACAACCAATTATCCAAATGACTTTTTTGCAGTCACCCGAAATGAAGTGAGTGAGAATGCCTTAAAAAATGGATGGGAATTTCATGAAATCTGGTTTTTATTTTTTTTATAATTACATTAAGTTCCTAATTTATTCATAAACTCTTTTCAACCCGCTCCAACAAACTTGGTTCGAAGCTACAACTTCTCAGTAAGAAGTGTGAGGCTCAGACCGCCAAGATGTCTCTTTCCTTTGAAGATTGTTTCAATTTTTATTTTCTTAAACTCGATTAATCAGTTCGGTTCAAAATATAATCGAATCGACTCAAAACCGAACCATAAATAATCATAATCATCCAAATGATTGTTTTGCAATTAATTACCTGAAAGCCAAGGCACGAAAATAAATTACCCTTTTAATTAACACCAAGGCTTCTCAAGTAAGCTTGGACGTTAATGTAATTTTTTTTCTTCTTGTTGAGAAAATGAAATAAAAAAAGACAAGACACCGAGACAAAGGGCAATACTGTAACTCCACGGAACTCGACTCTCTTTCTTTTCCAACCATTTTCAGCGCTACCACTCCAAAAAAAGCCTCAACCCTCCTTCTTCTTCCCCCAAAAACCTCCCTCTCCCCGCCATTTCCTTCTCCGATCTCGCCTCCACAATCTCAAAAACCCTAATTCCTCCCCAAACACCCCCAAATTCACGCTCAATTCGAACCCCCCCGCATTGCAGATCTTCGCTTCGCCGGCGAATCAATCACTCCATGAACCATCCTCTCGGCTCCGGCGGCTTCGGCCTCCGCGGAATTGGCCTCCCCAACACCTTCCACTCCGAGGTCGCGCCGTGCCTGCCCCTCCCGTCGCTCCCGGTGTTCTTCGGCGCGTCGTGCCAGGACCTGAGGCTGTTCGACGACGGTGCTGGTGGCGGCGCCGCGGCGCTGAGGTCGCTGGACCGGAGGGAGGTGCTCAGTCAGGCGAGCAACATCGCTGATCTGCTCGAAGAGACCGATGTGTCGTACTTGTGAGTGATCTTTACTTGCTTGTAGTTATAGTTATAGCTGTCCCCAACATTTTCGCTTTCTGTTTGTGCTTGAGGAAATCGAGTTCAGGAAGTGGCTGGAGTTGGTTGGAAGTGAATTTTGGTTTTGGAAGTGTAGATTTTCGTTTTCGCTTGGCTTTACGATTTTTGAAATTTAGAGCGTGTTTGATTTGGAATGGTGTGTTTGAGCTTGTTGATGAGAGTTTTTGAGTGTTGTTCTGATGGTAGGGCACTTCAATTATGTTTCAAAGTTTTGATATGGAAGTGGAAGTGTAGCTAACAAATATTCCAGATTAGGTAACTGAAGATTCGTGCATCGAGAGCTTATTTTAATCTAATTGCATGTTAATATGTTATAATAGTAGCTTAATTTATGGAAGGACTTGTTCTAGAGATGAAATTCAGCAGTACCTCATGTTATTATTAGAGATGAAATTTTGATTAGCCTATATTTAGATGACCAGTGTAAGTTGAAATTATTTTTGATGGTAATGCGGTAATGCATTAATGGTGTAGGTTTAGCGTGTTTTTTTCTTTCTCTGAGTAACGTAATTTAAGGAATTTGAAAATTACATGCTTAACCTGTTACTTTACTAGCGCGTGTGGCTACTAAGTCAATTTCTTATATTAAGAGGGTGGGTTATGTACACCCATCCCTTCCCCATTAGAAGAAAAGTGTTACTTAAGATTTTATGAAATTCAAATATTTGTCACCTTAGCTTTTAATTTACCACGGAGCGTTTGGGCATGGTCATCAAATCACCCTCTTAGACAAGATGCCTCTATATTGAGTCCTGTAGAACCACCCCTTCCCCAATTAGGAAACTTTTAATATAGATTAAAAACACTGTTAAATAAAAGTCTAAACTTTGAAAGTCATTTTGGAAGAAGACTGGAATTGTAAATGTGACTTTATTTGTAATGCTATGACACGATTGACACTATACTGACAGTCATTGCATTTGTTTGCTATACAATAAAAGAACCGATTTCAGTTAACTGAATACATCGTTTACTCGATGTAGTTTATGCTCATATCTGGTGCTTAATGTAGGAAATTCAAAGATGATATACAGGCAGATTCAAATGATTATGTGGAGCCTTTACAGCTTTGCACAGAAGTTCTTAAATACAACCAAGAAGCATTTGAGTACAACACTCCAGGTAAACTGATTGTGCATTTGCTACCCTCTTATAGTATGTTTTCTATAACGGTTTCAGCTTCACTTCTATTTATGTACTATTCTTGAATCATGATAGTACACATCTTTAATTTTATGGGTACCAGTGATAATACTTGTATCTTTTCTGCATACAATCTGAAGTTGTCTTAAGTTGTGGCGTTGTCTTTGGCTAGAGTTGGTCCAAGATGTGAAATAGGATATGAGTGGAAAAATTACCATCTATCTAGATTCATAGTTATGCTAAACTAAGCAATTTTGAATTATCCTTCCAAGAAAATTAATGCCTTAGATATTGAAGAACTGGATGATGCATTATGAAATGATGCTCTAAAACTATGGCACTTTAATGCACATCACCGGGGTGTGTCATACATTTGAATTGAACTGTCAGCCACAACTTTGCCTGACAAAGTAAACCATTAGCTATAATGTACTAAGTAAACCAGTAGTTATAATGTACTTTCTTCGGGGGACTGTTGTTAGCTTTTAGGGTTTCTTTTTTATTGTTTGTTGTTGTGTAGATAGGTACAAGTGTTCTAGCTGAGACTGTACAAGTGTCTCGTTCTATTAAAATGAAACTGTAGTGTTAATGTGGGATTTCTGCTTCTGGGACAAGGTAGCTCGGATTCAAGGATTCATTTAATGTTTCAATAATATATTTAAAAGGCGTGTTTGGTGAGCTGATATCAGTAAGCTCAAACTAGTGCATAATTGCAGTATAAACAGAACAGTGTATGTAGTACTAGTATTCATATCAAATAGTATAATATGGAGTGCAATGCACTGAGCCATTGTTAATTAGCAAAATATAATTTGCAGTGCAAACCCCTAAAAAAGTAGCATTATGTGCACATAAACTTGTTACTAATACAATTTTTTCTAAGCAAATCTTTGAAGATTAGGGTTCAGTAGTGGTCAAAATTATAATAAACACGTTAGGTTTCACGTAGAAATCGAGGCACAACACAAGAGACCCTAGGTTTGTGGCTGGAAAAAAGAATTGATTTGCAGATTTTGATTCAGAATCATTGCATTTTTCAGCTCAGAACAATAATTTAAAGTGATTTAGTTGGAGTTATGTAATTGGCATCATCTCTGAATTCTGTGACAATTTTTTTTCCAGGCTGCCCTATGTTTTTTTTATAATTTAAATAGATTTACTGGTTCTGTCCTTATTGTTTATTGGATCGTTCAAGTTTCTCAGGTCATACAAAGGAGGAAATCTCCATTCGATCAGGACCTGAGAAGTCCTTTGGGCCTACTGCACCTTATACACTTAAACTCCAAAAGGACCATGGTGGAAGCGAGACTCACACTTATCAGTTTGGCCGTCTTCTTCATGAAGTATGCATGCATTTGGTTTTAACAATTATGATAATTTCTTTTTCCATCTCCTTCATATATAAAGATGATTTTGCAGGATACATCTACTTCATCTGCTAGGAAACCCAAGAGCAAGAAAAGAGGTGGAGATGATGTCCCAACATCAGTTGGACCAGAACCCCAAGAACTTCAAGGTATGTCTAGCTAATTTTTGGGTTTTACATTCCCAATTTATTATTATTTATACGCATGCGAATGTTTTTGTGCTATGTCATTGTTTAGATGCTACCGTTGGGAATTTCTGCGAGATCTTGGATGATTTCATTGGCAGAGCTGAGATCCCTGATGATGATAGGGATGATGCAGAGTGGTTACCGCTCTCGCTTGGTGATCTAAGAACCCTTGTAAGTGAAATAATGTCTATCCGTGCAAGGAGGCTCCTACATTTGGTTCCTGCAGATCTCCTTGTAAGACTATTGAGGGTTCTTGATCATCAGATACATCGGGCAGAAGGTTCATCTATTGATGAATATGATCATGTAACCTTATGACACCATTCTTGATATCTGCATTATTGATTGTGCAGTTTAATTTATTTTTTGAACTGTAAGACTTACAAATTTTATGCTGCCCAACTTCCAGTCAGATTCGGATGTAGCTCTGCTGATTTTTTCAGCCCTGGAGTCCATTCATGCAGCTTTAGCAGTAATGGCTCATAGTGATATGTCAAAGCAGTTATACAAAGAAGAGGTATATGTTTATCCTTTGTTGTCTTATATATATATATATATCTCTGAGCAAAGTATTTATTTTTCCCCTGTAATTTGCATTTAGTGCTTTTCAGCATATGTCAGTTAATTACAATTGATTGTAGCTTGTGCTTGTAACAGATCATAGAAAGAATCTTGGAGTTTTCGAGGCATCAGATCGTGGATGTCATGTGTGCCTATGATCCAACATATCGTGCTTTGCATAGACCAAAAGAAAATGTGGCACCTGAAGGTGGTTAACCTTGTGCAAAAGAGCTGTTTCCCTTCCGTCAATTCACTCTGTTCCCGTATTTCTAATTTTTACCCATATAATTATCTTTATCAGATTGGCAGTTTGATAAACGACAGCCTCTTCATTTTGTGTTTATACATTATCATGTATAGTTTGCTGTGTCATTTTGCATTTCATTAACTGAATATGCAATATGATTTTTATGTTTGAGATACTGGACCACATTTTTCTTGTCATTTCTCAGTAGACGAAGATGAAGAATTTGATGCTGAATTTGGTCCATCTAGCAAAAAACGACGTACTAATAAAAGTGTTAAAGTGAAGAAATCAGCATTGAACAGGTGTGCTGATAAATATTAATCCCTTAAACTATTTGTATATTCCATTGAATTATTGAGTGAACTAATTACATTTTTTTCTCTTCATTTTCGTAAGAGTCTCTGCAGCTGTGAATACCATCCTTCAGAAACTGTGTACTATTCTTGGTTTACTTAAGGATTTGCTGTTTATAGAGAGGCTATCAGATAGTTGTATTCTACAATTGGTAAAGACGAGCTTTACAACATTTTTGGTGGATAATATACAGCTTTTGCAACTAAAGGCAATTGGCCTAATCAGTGTGGTAACATTTACCTTCTTACTGAATGGTTGCTCTACATACATCTACACTTGCCAGATTCAGTATCGGACTAAATTCTGTTGCATCTCCATTAATGTTGCAGATATTCTATTCGTATGCTCAGCATCGTACTTATGTTATGGACGAAACATTACAGCTGCTAATCAAATTACCTGTTTCGAAGAAAGCATTGAGAGCCTACCATCTTCCCGACGAGGAACAAAGGCAGATTCAAATGATCAGTGCTTTGTTGATTCAGTTGATTCACCATAGTGCAAATCTTCCAGATGCCTTAAGGCAAACATCAGGTGGCAATTCCATATTGGATGTCTCCGTTGATGCTGGTTACCCTGTTAAATCCTATGAGGCAGCCACAGAGGCATGCTGTCTCTTCTGGACTCGTGTACTTCAGCGATTTACAGCTGTGAAGAATCAGGATGCATCTGAGTTGAAAGTGATGATTGAAAATCTTGTCATGGATCTACTGACAACATTGAACTTGCCTGAATATCCCGCCTCAGCTCCTCTTCTGGAGGTATCATTATTAAAAGTAAAAAATACCACATCACTCAATAAAACCAAAATAAGCTACATAAAAAGGCAAGCACAAAATGGGACTAGAAGGTCGACCTTATAGTACGGGAAACCCAAACCCTTATTGTGATCCAATATTAAATAATTTAACAATCATATTTAAGAGATACAACATTATATGCAGTTATAAATGCATCACATGGCTTCCTTACTAAAGGAAAATTACTTGCAGGTTCTCTGTGTCTTACTACTTCAGAATGCTGGGTTAAAATCAAAAGATATCTCTGCACGCACCCTGGCCATCGATCTCCTTGGTATTATTGCTGCAAGGCTGAAGCAAGATGCGGTCCTATGCAGCACAGACAAGTTATGGATATTACAGGAATTGAGTCGTGAGGATGATGCTGAAGAGAGTTATCCAAAGGATGTATGCTCAGTTTGTATGGATGACAGAACTGAAAAGGTGTTGTTTACATGTAAAGAATGTCAGAGATTGTTTCATGTTGATTGCTTGGGAGTAAGAGAACACGAAGTTCCTAACCGCAGCTGGTACTGTCAATTTTGTCTCTGCAAGAAGCAACTTCTCGTATTAAAATCATATTCAAAATCGCAGCACAAGGATTCTGGAAATCAAAAGCTCAAATCAACAGAAAGTAATTCTGTTGCTTCTCTTCCAATTTCGAAAGTGGAAATGGTCCAGCATATGCTGTTGAATTACCTCCAAGATGCCAATTCTTCTGATGATGTGCATCTTTTCATTCGCTGGTTTGTATTCAATGAACCCATGTTCATTCCGATTCCGTATTTGCATTAACACTAACAGGGGATATCTTGTTGCAGGTTTTATCTCTGCCTGTGGTACAAGGATGATATAAAATCTGAACAGAAGTTAAATTACTACCTTTCGAGATTAAAATCGAAGGCAATAGTACGTGATTCAGGTGCTGTTTCTTCTTCATTGACAAGGGGTTCAGTCAAGAAGATAACTTTAGCGTTAGGGCAAAACAATTCATTCTCCAGAGGGTTTGATAAGATTCTCCATTTGCTGCTGGTTGGTAAAATTGTTTTGCTTGCTCTCCGATTACCAGGCAATACTCTTATACTTGTTTTGTGATTGTTAACAGGCAAGTTTAATGGAAAATTCTCCTGTTATTAGAGCCAAGGCTTTACGAGCTGTAAGTGTCAACTATCTTCTCTGGAAGTTTGAGAAGTTTATTCTGTACATACCTTGATGAGTTTACATTCTCTTATAATTTTATTTGATGGGAGCAGGTTAGTATTATTGTAGAAGCAGATCCAGAGGTACTGTGTGACAAGCGTGTACAATCAGCTGTTGAAGGAAGGTTTTGTGATTCTGCAATATCTGTGAGAGAAGCAGCATTAGAACTTGTCGGTAGACATATTGCTTCACATCCTGATGTTGGTTTGCAGGTATTATCAAGTAAAATTTGTTTACGCGTTATTTGCTTGGCTGCTACTTTATTCACTGCATGTATTTGTTTCAATTGTTTTTGCAGTATTTTGAAAAGGTTGCTGAGAGGATTAAGGATACAGGAGTCAGTGTACGAAAACGGTCTATTAAAATTGTCAGAGATTTGTGCACCTCAAATGCTAACTTCTCTGATTTTACAAAAGCTTGCATTGACATAATTTCTCGTGTTAGTGATGATGAGTCGAGTATTCAGGTAATTTATAAGTGATCAGATTCTGTATTTATGTTTTCATGGTGTGATGGCATGTGATAATCATATTGTGGCTAGAAAACAATTTTTTCTTCTGCTTATAAGTGATCAGATTCAGAGTGGATCCTATAGAAGGTGGGAGTTGTTTTTTTCCCTCAGAGTGAATAATGTTATGCCTTCTAATTGATCTGCTGATTCCTCAGATGGCGTTAGCGGCTCTTTTGAAATGGCCTGTATGACATTGTACTTTGTAGGAAACTTATTCTGGGCCAACTTAATTTGTTTTATCCTTACTTGAGCTTGAGCGAGTTGTTGAGAAATGATCTAAACTACATTCTCCTGATGAAAATGTATCTTTATTGTTGACTCGTATTACATGTTTTGTAATTGGTAGGATCTTGTTTGCAAGACATTCTATGAGTTCTGGTTTGAGGAACCTACTGGTTCTCAGACTCAGTTCTTTGGAGATGGTAGCTCTGTTCCACTGGAAGTGGCAAAGAGGACTGAACAGATTGTCGAAGTTCTGAAGAAGATGCCAACTAATCAACTTCTTGTCACCATTATCAGACGGAACTTGGCCCTTGACTTTTTCCCACAATCAGCTAAAGCTGTTGGGATCAATCCCGTATCACTTGCATCAGTTCGCAAGCGTTGTGAGTTGATGTGCAAGTGCTTACTAGAAAGGATATTGCAGGTACTCTTGTTTGATTTTGCAGTTTGTACATTGCTGTGCTTCAACCTTTTTATTTTGAAAATAATGCGGAGTCTCTTTTCCTCCATCAGGTGGAGGAGATGAATGGTGAGGATGTGGAGTTGCACGCACTTCCTTATGTGCTAGTCTTGCATGCATTTTGTGTTGTGGATCCGATGCTTTGTTCTCCAGCATCCGACCCTTCCCAATTTGTGGTTACTCTACAACCATATCTTAAGAATCGGGTAATCTGCATTCTATTTCAGTAGTATGATATATGTGTAATTTATCCACTTATGGTTGCATTTGGCATATTTATAGTTTCTTTAGGGTGAATAATTTCAAAGACCATCTTATGAGAATCTTATTGATAGCTGTTGGACTTAATAGCACCTATACAATTGTAAGTGCTTTGTAGTCATCTATCATGTCTAATTGTCTATACTAAAGTTATATATGAAGAAGTATTTAGCAAGTAGAAACAATTGCATTTCCTAGAAAAAGGCATCATAAATGTGCATATGTAATTGACATTTTTATTGACTGTAAAACAGAATTGGCACTTTATTTCATTTGATATTCCTTCGCCAAATAAATCAAATTTGCAAACATTGTTACTTTCAAATGTTTTTGGAGTTCAGTGATGGCTGTCTTTTAAATTTGTTCATTGTTTAGTTAAAGGCTATTGCTCAGTTTAGGTAATCATTTCAGTGACAGTGAGTCTTTTGGGGTAATTTTTTGGTCAGTGTGTTTTCCAGATGCCTTATTCATAACTTTCTTTTTTTGTGTTCAGGTTGATAATCGAGTGGGTGCACAGCTAATGGAGAGTATAATTTTTGTCATTGATGCTGTGCTGCCTTCACTTAGGAAGTTACCACAAACTGTTGCTGAGGAACTAGAGCAAGACTTGAAGCACATGATTGTTCGACATTCTTTCTTAACAGTTGTTCATGCCTGCATAAAGTATGCTCAGTTCCCCTTTCTTCCTCTTTCCTTTATAATTTCTTTTAGTTGCTTTATCATTCATTCACCTCATGTTGCAGTCACCACTTTATCTAGTCATCTACACCCAGTTGCATTCTGCATTTGAATAACTATATAAAACACCAAATCCTATATTGCAGGTGCCTCTGCTCCGTTAGTAAAATAGCAGGAAAAGGGGCTAGTGTTGTCGAGTATCTTATTCAAGTGTTCTTCAAATGTTTAGACACCCAGACTACTGATAACAAACAGGTTGGTGGCTGTAGTCATATATGTTGGAACTGGAAAAACATATTATGGACCTTTATTTTTTGCTTTGCTTGATTCTACTGGCTATCTTTGTCTTTTGTTTTTCATTCGCTGTACTGAAAATGATGTCCATGTTCATTGTGTTTCAATTTCCACCTTACATTTTGTTTGGTAAACTTCCTTGGCTTATTATTTATTCAATTGTAAAATCTTTGGGTTGATATGTGTGTCAGTTTTATGTTTTTGCTTCTCTTATAAATATAATATCCAGAAATAGAATACTATGCAACCAATCTTACTTATTCTGCATATTTCAGGTAGTAGGGCGTTCTCTTTTTTGCCTGGGTTTACTTACCCGCTATGGGAACTCTTTGCTTAATAGCTCCCACAACCAAACTCTTGATACTGCAAAAAGTCTCAGCTTGTTTAAAAGATATCTTTCTATGGATGATTTTGTTCTAAAGTCTCGAGCTTTGCAGGTAATCAATTTTCCTTTGTTTCTTTAAGTCATACAATTTGTGTGTTCATGAAGTCGTGTAACTTCTGTAGGCCTTAGGTTTTGTTCTTATTGCTCGGCCTGAATACATGTTGGAAAAGGATATCGGGAAAATACTAGAGGCAACTTTATCCCCTAGTACCGATGTTCGTCTTAAGGTAAAAAAATGTATGTTCATTTGTTCTTATCGTCATTTATGTGTAATAAATGTACATACTAAATCCTTTTGTTCACCAGATGCAAGCATTGCAAAATATGTATGAATATCTTCTTGACGCTGAAAGTCAAATGGGAGGCGATAAAGCAAATAATGTAGTCGATTGTTCTGTGAATGGTGGCCAAAGTGTACCAGTTGCTGCGGGTGCAGGTGATACTAACATTTGTGGTGGTATAGTTCAGTTGTATTGGGATAATATATTGGGGAGATGCTTGGACTTCAATGAACAAGTTCGCCAAACTGCCCTTAAGGTGAAAACACGGCTTCATTTTTGTTTGCTTATCTGTCTGTATATGTTGTTTGCCATCATAAATTTGGGAGTCTCAAACCACTATTACTATTACGCTGTTCTATGTTAGTATTTAGATACGATAATCCATTTCACAATAAGCATTTTGCTGAATAAAAGTGGAACTATAAAGGTGCATTGACCAATTTACCTATGCTTTAAGAAACCGTGTTTCCTTGCCCTTTATTTGTGAGTAAACACGCTTCTAAAACCCTCTGGATGCTATTTTTGCTACCCCAGCTTGAAATGTATATTTTTTTAATTCTTCTATTGAATATTCTCTTGCTAATTTATGAATGCAGATTGTGGAAGTTGTCTTGCGTCAAGGTCTTGTTCATCCTATAACTTGTGTTCCATACCTTATAGCACTTGAGACAGACCCCCGGGAGGTGAATGCGAAGCTGGCTCATCACTTGCTGATGAATATGAACGAGAAGTACTCTCCTCCAAATACTCCCATTTTACTGTCTCCTTACCAATATTGCCGGCTAAACAAATATGATTTTTCAGGTATCCTGCCTTTTTTGAAAGCCGATTGGGAGATGGCCTTCAATTGTCATTTGCTTTCATGCAATCGGTAACTGGCGGTGTGGCTGAAAACATGACCAATAAGACCCATGCCAAGTTTCCTGGAAATGTGAAGGGGAAATCTGATGCTGGCTCATTGATCCAGGCTAGACTTGGAGTCTGTAGAATCTACAAGCTTATTCGTGGAAACCGTGTCTCGAGGAACAAGTTTATGTCTTCTATTGTTCGAAAATTTGATACTCCCGGCTTGAATGATTTAATGATTCCTTTTCTGATGTGAGTCTTTGTCATTGGCATCGGTGTTCGAGTTCATCTCTGCCAGTCAGGTACAAGTCTAAAATATTGGTTTTCTTCTTTACAGGTACTGCACTGAAATCCTCGCTTTGCTGCCTTTCACATTTCCCGACGAGCCTCTTTACTTGATCTATACTATCAATCGAGTTATACAAGTCAGGGCAGGAGCGTTGGAAGCAAATATGAAAGCCTTGATCTTGCACTTCACACAAAGAGAGAACTATCATCAGAACGGGGTGGCGGCCCAGCAGGAGTTAGCTAGTCAGTCCGTTTTCAATCGTATCCCGACATTTGATTTGAACGGGGTTCTACCAGAAGAGCCTCCTCCAAGTAATATGACGTCCATAAATTTGAACGGGACAGTTCAACAAGAGCAAGATGCTCATTCGGTTCTAGATCATAGTTGCTCCACGAATCCAAGGGTTAATGTTATGGATTCAGTTGGCTCTAGCGGAGTATCTCCAGAAGACGTGCAGAAAATTAAGGTAACTATATTATACTCCCTCTGTTTCAGAATAAGTGTCAACTTTGCGTAAAACCAATTGTTCCAAAATAAGTGCACTTTAAATTAACTCCCTTTGAGTTTGTTGAACTATACAAGGGATATGGGGAAAACCCAAATTCCATTATTAAATAACTTTTCCTCAATTTTTACCAAAATTCGGGGAAGTGGGTTAGAGGCATGTCATAAACTCTCAGGTGGATCTATTGTATAAATATATGTGTGTACATCAAATCTCACGCCTCAAGTAGAATGGATTGTGAAATCTACTCCGTTTCTTTGGCTAGTTATAGTGAACTTACATTTAATTTTTTAGTGTTCTTGATTGTGAGTATTATTTATGGTGTTGGTGCAGATTGATTGTTTATCGGCCACTGCATTGCAGCTTCTTTTGAGGCTAAAGAGGCATTTAAAAATTGTGTACAGTCTGAATGACGCTCGTTGCCAGGTAAAAACCACATTGACTTTAGCTGTATGAATTTGCCTCTCACGAACGCCGTCTTCATTTTGAATAGAACTTATGACCTTGAATTTACATCAAATGCTTTTTAATATCGTATTATTATTCGCCAGGCCTTCTCTCCTACCGAACCTCAAAAACCGGGAGAGGTTCTCTCCAAGCAGAATGTTCCTTTTAACATCAGTGATACAAGCACAAGTCTGTCTACCACTTACCAAGAACTGGTTCAGAAATATCAGGTAAGATGGAACACTGAAAACTCATCTCAAATTATTCGTCAACAAATAATTGACCAAATAGAAATAAAAAGAAAGCTTGAAATCCTGAAAAAAGGAAAGAGATCTAACATTTATTAGAATAATTAGAAATACAATGGATCTTTTTCCTCAAATTCCCCCTGACCCCCTTCTATCAATAAATAAATAGTCTGTTTCTTTTGTTTGTGCATTCAATTCCTACCAGATACACGACAACAGCAACCTCGTGTTTATTGCATGAGATCTCTTCATCTGCGACCGACTCATTAGAGATTTACCCTAATCTTCTGTGTACATTGTTGGTCGTTGCGCAGGAGTTCAAGAACGCTCTGAAGGAAGACACGGTCGATTACTCAACATTCACGGCGACCATAAAGAGAAAGCGGCCCACCCCTAGAAA
The DNA here is from genome assembly GCA_036897365.1 of Geranium brycei. Lineage (NCBI taxonomy): Eukaryota > Viridiplantae > Streptophyta > Magnoliopsida > Geraniales > Geraniaceae > Geranium > Geranium brycei. Next base: position 31,787 of record JAYMTP010000187.1, read on the forward strand.
AGGAGCGAAACCAGCACGGACGGTGGGATGGAACAATGACAACGATGATGACGACGACGATGAAGATTACACGGGCGGACAGAGAATAATGGGAAGCGGTGGCGGCGGTGTTAGAAGGGGTAGGAGCAGGAGATAACAGGTACATACAACAGGTTAGAGGCTAACATGTACATTAAAAGTTAGGAGCACGGAAAGGAATAGGAAGAGGAGCCGAAGAAGGGTAGAAAGGGGATAGAAATGTTTTTGTGACATTGCTTTTACAGTAGGTAAAGAAAGCTCATATCCTTTTGATTGCTTGGCTTTGGGCTGATATTATAGTGTTGTTGGTTGCCTATTCTTTTGAATATTTTTTCTTCAATCTTCAATCAACATATATTCCTTCCTTCTATCTCATTTTCACAGGATGGTAATAGCCGGGTTCACTGCAAGTTTAGTGATTCTCGTATCTTATTTTGTTGGGTATCGGGTTTTTGTTATTTTACTTCTGTATAAGATAGCAACATGACGGGATTGGTATGGATTTAGCGATCCCATCACTTGCCCCATCGGGTTTTGAAGATTTTTACATTCCTAATTTCCAGTCCCCAAATGGTGATCTTGGATTTTATTTTCTGTAGCTTCGCACCATGCATAAGTAGTTTCCAAATCCACTAGAGTTTTGAAACTACGATTTCGGAAATTGCACCGTATTCAGTGTTGTAGAAAACACTAGGTGCTGATCGATCAAAGAGAACCTTCTAAAGACTAACTGAGAATTAATTAAAAATTAATGAAAGATTGATCGAACAAGTTAGAGATTTTTTCAACATTGACCGTGGTCCATGGTTTGGATCATTTGGGTACAATTAAGCAGGTTGAGACTTCTTTGCAGTTCAAATTTACTATCCTCCAATTTGTCTTTTTGAAATTGAAGATGCCATAGATTTCATTTCATGGTCATTGCCTGTGGAACAAATATGCAACAAGATCCAAGTCACTGATAGATCATATACTCATTTCCAGCAACAAAAATATTATATGGTTGCATTATATCAACAAAATCGAAATGAAGAGAGCAAGTGTTCTTCCCCCAAAGTCTTTGCGGGGAACACGATTCGATGAATGGCAGCAAAATCATCATTGCTAAACCTAGTATCGGTTCCAACAGGTCCTGCGTCTGAACCAGTTGTAGTCGGGCAAACCTTGAACAGGCCCCATGGCAGCGATCGCAATGTCCTGCAACGACAGACCAAAATTAGGAACCCCCGACTTAAACCCAACCAAAGGCTGATTGAACAGAAACAAATAAAATACGAGCGAGAGATATATTCTGGCCTTACTCTATCATAAATTAATCGATTTGCAACACTCTTTACAGTGCTGGCATCACTGTAAGAGGGTCTTCCAGGGACTACTCGGAAATTAATTGAAAAATAAATCAGATTAAAAACTGTGGCCGTGAAGCTTTTTAGGTGAGCTCTCTGTCTCTCTGAGACTCTGAGTTTTGTGTTGCTGTGGTCTGACCTTGGCCAGACTCCGGTGTCGCCGTGGAAGTCGGGTGGGGCCCGATACAGCCACGTCGTTTTGATACGTGTCGTCGAAACGACGTCGTGTTTCTTACTTGAAAGTAGACGTTGAGTCGAGTCGACGTGGAAGTTGGGGCCGATACAGCACGTCGTTTGACACGTCATCGAAACGACATCATATTTATTGAACGTGGACGTGTCAGCGACGTGGAAGTGGGATATGATACGATACAACCACGCTGTTTTGATACGTGTCATCAAAACGACGTCGTGTTTCTCGAAAGTGGATTTGGAAGTGGGGCCCTGATGGAACCACGTCATTTGATACGTGTCATCCAAAACGACATCGTATATTCGTTTTTTGTTTTTTTGAATATAATAAAATGATAATTCAAAAACTAATCATCAACTAGCCGTTACAAGAGCGTCTTCAACCTCCACATCCGTTCCTCAAATACAATTTCATCAAAACCAAAGCTCCAAACACAAAACAGTCACAGTGATTACAGATTCTACACACTCTCGCTCTCTCTGAATCTTCTCTTCCCCGATTGGAGAAGCCAACCTAAACCCTGACGAGGCGTTACTGTTCTCCGGCGAAGATCCGATGGCCTCGGCCGGCAAGTCCGCGACGGTGACGCCGGCGAAAGAACCCAACACTCCCTCCAGATCCATGACCCGAGGATCGAAAATGACCGAGAACGCGAACCCTAACCTCTCTGATTCGAGCCAGAAACCTCCCGGCTCGCCGCCGGTCAGATCCGCCGCCAAGGGCCAGAGATCGGCGCCGAGGAACCCGGATCCGAAGGTGTACTCGCCGCGGAACAAGATCCGGGAGAGGAAGTTCGTGGTGGTGAAGAAGAAGGCGAGGAACGAGAATGGGGGCGCTAGGGTTTCCTGCAAGTGTGGCGAGAACGCGAAGAAGAAGTGCCTCTGCGTGGCTTACGAGAGCCTAAGAGCTTCGCAGGAGGATTTCTTCAAGATCCGGATCAGTGGAGGAGGAGCCGAGAACGAGATCGAAGGCGATTCGGAGAAGAATTTCAAGATTCAGCCTCAGAATGAAGATAGAGTGAAGGAATCGAATAGTCTCGATAATGGCGATTCGTCGAACAAGAGAAGCAGAGATGAGGTGGTGGAAGAGGCGAGGAACAGTGTGCCCGAGCCTGGTTCTGGTAGAGTGAAGCTTCTGATAAAGGCTTTTGAGGATGGTCAGAAGGTGATGAAGACCACTTTGAAGAGCTTGACTGATAAGGACGAGGAAGAAACAGAACCTGAAAAGGGCAAGGCACAGCAGCAGAAACCTGATGATTACCAATTTGATTTGTTCTTGACATTGGAGAATCTCGGGTTGAATCAGGATCTGAATCAGGACCGTTCTGTATCTACTTCGTGGGATAGCGGCCGAGGAAGGTTGATGATGATGGCTTGATTGATTTTGTAACTCCAATTGTTATTGTGTTTATGTTGTTAATCGTTTTTTCCGGAAATTATCTGATTGATTTGTTTTGCCTTTGATTTCTCAGCATTTCAAGCAAGTCTTCTAATGGTGCGAGCCGGGGAAGCAGGAGAAAGGTAAGAAAAGTTGTGATTTATTTGATCGTATTGGAGATTGAGCATGTTATGTATTGATTTGATTGTAACATAAAAAATTGTAACTTTTTGTATCTATGATATTTGAATTCCAGAGCACTGAATCATCTGCTACGGGAGGTACAAGGAGGTGGAAGAAGAAGGAACAGGCCAGAGTGACGAGTCTAAAGCCATTCAGGCTGAGAACAGAAGTATATATTTATATCCAAAGAATGATAAATTCCATTACAGTTAGTATTGATTGATGAAGTCTGGTGCTGATATTGGTAATTGGTTTGACCGCAGCAAAGGGGCAAAATGAAGGAAGAAGAGTTCGTGAAGAAGCTGCAAGAAATGACCATCGAGGAGAAGAAACGGCGTGTACCAATCGCTCAGGGTCTTCCATGGACAACCGATGAACCAGAGGTGAGGAAACATGTGGAAATGAATGGATAACACAACTGCAGCTCCTTCTGGGTCAGCATATATAGATCCTTTTGGCACTGCAGGAGTTAAGGTCTTTGATTGTTTCGAAGTATTTATTTGCAATGGTTTTGATGTTGGTGATGCCAGTGCTTAATCAAACCTCCAGTGAAGGAGATCACCGAACCAGTCGATCCGATACTTTATAGTGATGTGCGGGCAGTGGAGCGTGCTGAGTTTGATAATCAGGTGCCTTTCTCTTGCGACCTCTTAAATTTTACATCAAAAGCCTAAGATATCACAAAAATGGGTATCTTCTTTGGAAGGTGTTTAGGAGACTTTATTTTGGAACAAATTTTATTTAGTATGCTGATGGTTTTTTTTTATCAGCTTTGAATGTATCATGAAATGGGATCAAGATTCAAGGCTTCCCTTTATGAATAAGAGAGCTCAATTTTTGCCCCTTGACCCAATATGAGACGGTAGAGAACTCTAGCATTACTGTTGACTTACTATAATAAATGTTGGGTCCAATGGATATCAATCTTTTCAAGTTAATAGGTTTTGAAGCTTGATGAGGCCGTTTGTTCTTTAGTTTTGATAATTGGTACATGCAAGTATTCGTGTCTGTGAGTTGATGTGCATATACCTACTGGTGGACCGGTTGTTACCAATGTTGATTTCTCCTTTTTCAAGTTAATAGGTTTTGAATCTTGATGAGGCCTTTTGTTCTTTCGTTTTGATAACTGGTACATGCAAGTATTCGTGTCTGTGAGTTGATGTGCATATACCTACTATTGGACCAGTTGTTACAATTGTTGATTTCTCCTTTTTCTATATTTGGCTTGTTCTCCGATCAGATAGAAGAAAAGATGAGCCTGGTAGAACAATATAAGCTCGAAAGGGAAAGACAACAAAAGGTGCATGGACAAAAAACTCATTTCGAGTTCAAGGTATTATTATTTTTGCATTACTCAGTTCGTTCCTTTGGCCCTTTGTAGTTGGCAGAGGAGGAAGAAACTAAAAGGCTGAGGAAGGAGCTTGTTCCAAAAGCGCAACCAATGCCCTACTTCGACAGGCCTTTCATACCAAAAAGGTGACGGTAGCTTAATTATTTAGAATCAGTACTAACTGTTACACCGACTTTAGTTGAATATAGCTAAAACTAGAGCTGAATCACTTTGTTCTTCATCGTAGCACCATTTTGTTTCAAGATTTGTTGATTCGCAGGTAACAAGTGGTTGCAATTCAGAACTCTTGTAACTGTGACGCCATTTTATCAATATTCGCTTCACTTCACTTATTATGAATTTATTTCAGGTCTGTGAAGCAGCCTACCAAACCGAAAGAACCTAAGTTCCACAAACCTCAACACAAGAAGATCAAGGGCTACCAAACCGAAAGAACCTGAGCTCCACAAACCTCAACACAAGAAGATCAACACAAATGAGACCAAAACTCTGCTAGGAGCAACTTATTGTGTTTGTTTCTGTTACTCGCAACCGAATAATGTCGATAATGTTGTACCTGTCTCTCCAGCATTTTTGTTCCACGAAATTGTACATGAATGATGAACCAACCAATTTGGTTGCAGTTTGGATGAATCCCATTGATTTAGTTCTTGGTGAGGTTGGAACAATAACTTGTAGAAAGTTTTGTGTGCGTTCTTTCACCTAAAAGTTGAATTATTATTATCGTATGATGGTCCTACGGTGTTTTAAAAATTTCTGATTAATAGTTTTATAAGTTTCTGAAAAAAATATAAATTGTTTACTAAAAAATTAGATAAAGGTTCGATTTTGGTTATAATTTTATAAGAATCATTCAACATGATACAAATCAGGTTCTTACAATTCAGAACGCGATTAAATTAGAAAGAACCAAACTGGAGATTATTTAAAACACAATGTTGTACAAACTCAGAGTTTTGTTGAGTTTCATAGGTCTCTATAGTTTATAATTTAGTCTTATATAAAACATAATTATGTAATTAATCCACAAATAATGTGTATAAGTCGAATTCGGCCCATAAATCAAGTCTAAATTATGAAGACTAAAATTTAAGTGGTTAGACCGTGTTAGAACCAAAGAACCTCATGCGATTACAGCATGTTATAAACAACCTGTCAAATACCAATGTTTTCAGGTAAGCTTCATCAAAATCGAGAACCGTAAGAATTGATTCAGTATGATTTCGAGTCAGTTCGGTCCGATTCTGAAACCATAAACAACCCGATATATATGATATAATTTTGGGAAAAAAAACCTTTTAGATGTGTGAGATTTCGTTAGGAGGCCCAATAGGCCCATAGTCAAAGCCACAAGCTCATTGAAAATGGTAGGTTCTCATGGGCCTATTGGCCCACACCACATCCATGGCTTAAAATGGGCCGAGTGGTGAAATCAGAAACCCTAACTCTGCAAGTATATATAACTTCGTTTAACCAATTCTTGAACCTTAGAGAGAGAGACACACACAGAACGGCCATCTCCAGAACTCTTCAAGCTCCAGCAGATTTGCTCAGCTATGGCAACCGCAACGAAAGTCAAGGACGTGTCTCCTCACGAGTTCGTGAAGGCCTACTCGGCTCATCTCAAACGGTCCGGCAAGGTACCTGTTTGTTTCCCGAGAAAAATCGGCTTTGAGGCTTTTTATTTATGGTCACTTGTCTAATATTCTCGTTTTGTGGTGTTGTGTGTCTAGTTAGAGATTGTTTTGAGTATATGAATTTGATTGGTAAGAATTGCAACAAAAATGTATGTTTATATGAGAAAAAAATTGAGACTTTATCCAAACTTTGCAATACCCAATTTATCTACTGTGTAGTTGTAGTTGTGCTTGATTTTGAATGATATATAAATTTGGTTGGTTAGAATCACAACAAAAATGGTTGTTTATATGAGAAGAAAATTGAGACTTTACCCGAAATTTGCAATACCAATTTTAGCTACTGTGTAGTTGTAGTTGTGCTTGATTTTGAATGATATGTGAATTTGGTTGGGTAGAATCACAATAATGTTTGTTTATATGAGAAGAAAATTGAGACATGACCCAAATTTGCAATACCAATTTTAGCTACTGTGTAGTTGTAGTTGTGCTTGATTCTGAATGATGTTTGAATTTGGTTGGTTAGAATCACAACAAAAATGTATGTTTATATGAGAAGAAAATTGATACTTTACCCAAAATTTGCAGTGCCAATTTTAGCTACTGTGTAGTTGTAGTTGTGCTTGTTTTGAAATGATCTTCTTGAGGCTTTATTTTAATTTCAGTTGTGTATGTTTATTTATGATTTAAGTCCCATTTTTCACTGTTATATGATTTTAGGGCTTTGTTGTGGTTGAGATTTCCTTTGCAACAACTTCATTTTAGTTATAGTGTTAGTGATTGATTTTGTAGTTTGTATTTACTGTTTCTTATGTTGTTATATTTTGTTTCTGTAGATTCATATTGAGTTTTGTGGGATGTGTTTTGCATGCATTTCATAGTGTTATGTTTCTCATCGTTTGCAAAACAATTTAATTTTTGTTGGCAGATGGAGCTTCCCCACTGGACTGATATCGTCAAGACGGCAAAGTTCAAGGAGCTTGCTCCTTATGACCCTGACTGGTACTATATCAGAGCCGGTAAATACTATATACTCTGATTTTACTTTACTTTTCCTATACATGTGTTTGTGTGCTTGTATCGTTTTGAGCTTTAGCAATCATTAAATTCTCTCGCATTGCAGCCTCCATGGCGAGAAAGATTTACTTGAGGGGCGGTCTCGGTGTTGGCGCGTTTAAGAGGATTTATGGTGGGAGCAAGAGGAATGGGAGTCGTCCTCCCCATTTCTGCAAGAGCAGTGGCGCTATTGCCCGTCACATTCTGCAGCAGCTGCAGAACATGAGCATTGTTGAGATTGATAACAAAGGGTAAGTTTTGACTACTATTAGAGAGTTTTCGTCATTATTTGTTATAGCTTATAATACTCTGCAATCCGGTTAATGGCGCATGTAGATAGTTTTTCTTTTTGTTGTTGAATTGTGTCATTTTCTACATTGTGGTGCTCTTAATTTTAAATTTAAGTTTATACGTTATGTTCTGAATTATACTCATAAACCCTTTTAACCGAGAACAGTGAAATCTTGATAACAAAGGGTAAGTTTTTACTACTATTAGAAATTTGTCTTTGTTTGTTATAACATGCGTAGATAATTTATCTTTTTGTTGTTGAATTGTGTCCTTCTGTACATTGTGGTGCTGTCGATTTTAAATTCAAGTTTATATGTTATAATCTGAATTATACTCATAAACCCTTTAACTGCGAACAGTTAAATCTTGCATCTGTTGCGGTGTTATCTGATATTATATTTTGTTTTACAAATCCTTGCAATTTTGTAATGTTTCCTATATTAATTTTTGTTAAAATTCTTTGATCGTTTGTTGTTAAGGCTCGCTAATTTCTTAATTGCTGACACTGTAATTTACCAGTGGAAGGAGGATCACCTCGACTGGTCAAAGGGATCTTGATCAAGTTGCTGGGAGGATTGTGGTTGCGCCTCTGCAATAGATTTATCTATATTTAATCTTGATGCTCTTTAGCTTCTGATGTACTTGAGACTGAGAGAGATGTGTTTGAAGGAGTAATATAAATTGTGTTTTGCTGGTTTACTCGGATTATGTGATTTACTCTTTTCCTACCAAGTAATGCATTTTTCTTATTGAAGAGTAATTTGTTGCGTCTTTATATTAGTTGCATGTTTTGATCTACTCATTTATTTTAGACGCATGAAATGTGGCTCAAGTCCATTATTTTAAATGTGTGCTCAAAATGTGATGCAGGAATAACAACTTATGATTTATGGTACATACACTTTGTCATAGGGGCGATATGGATATATATAATATACCTGTTGTAGTTGTAGGCATCTCTATATTAAGTTAAGCTTGTTATGCTTCCTTATAGAATAATGTACAATTTGAACCTGTTACAATGAGAGTTGGTTCTGGACATATATCTGTAGCAAATCAGCTGTGGCTTCCCCCTAGTGATCCCTTTATCAGGTTTAATATGGGGTCTGAATTATGCTAATCTTATCAAGTCAATCCTGCTTGGTAATGCTTTAGATCTGAATGTCTAGTTCTGGTCTCTGTAGCCGTCAAGTTTTTATTTCCTTAAGAGTGCCTATAAATGTATTCAGGAAACCAAGGGTTGTTGGACCCGGCAGGCCGATTACTAAATTATAACTTCTTTTTTTTCATTTTGACTAGATGCGTGTCGGTTCGACCTCGTATGGCTATTATTCTAGCGTGTCGGTTGGATATCGATGTGTCCTCGTTGTCAGGGGATTTGCTTTTGCAAGGTTCTCGGCTTTCTTGGACTTGTTTTCTCTGGGCATGGCATCACAAATTGCTTTTTTACATTGGAATTTGTGGGAAGCTCGTAAAGCTCGGGTTTGGAAGGACGAGCTATGGTCAGACAACGACGTCATAGGAATGATGCTCGCGGGGACTCGGGACTGGAATGCGGATCATGCTATTAGCTTGGATCGGGTGAGACCGAGGTATGTGGCTCGGTGGTTTCCTCCAACGTTAAAAGCGAACGTGGACGAGGCGATTGATCAGGAGTCAGGTCAGAAAATGAAATATGGATTATTCAAAACGCTGCTTTTATTGGATAGATATTGAGAAATACACACTCTGTACCGCATATATACATACAAAAAACAAACAAAACAAAACAAAACTTTATTCAGCACTTCCTTCCCTTAGACAGAGGAGAGGAGAGCCAAAACCTTATATTTCTCAAGTAGTGTATTCCTCAGCTGCAGCATCATAACAGTCAATCAACTGAACTGCAAAACTCAGTCATGCCAAATCAACCGGCTTAATGTTCCATATGTCTTTCGCGTACTCGTGGATCGTCCTGTCGCTGCTGAACTTGGCCGACCCTGCTGTGTTCATTATCGACATTCTTGTCCATCTCTGTCACAACCACAACATAACATTTATGTATCAGAATGATATTGGCGCCTAGCGTTGTTTAGAACACTGAATCAGATATAAGGCTACAACAACAAGAATGTACCTTCTGATCACGATACGCCTTGTCGACCTCCTCCTGGCAGTCTATGTAGCTGGGGAAGTCCTTCCCCACGAGGAAGTAGTCAGCGCGGCCAAAGCCTTCGTTTCCTTCCAACGATCCCAGCAACTCTTCGTAGGATCCGAATACGTTGCTCCTAATGTAATCCTTCACTTCTTCGAATCGCGGGTCCGGAACAAACTACATCAGATCATATCAGATCAGCAAAGTTAACATCTCTCTTACAAAGTAACGATTTTGATTTTGATTTTGTTACCTTTCCATCGGCTCGCTCTTTCCTGAGCCCTTCGATCTCGTGAGCCCTGGCGCCAAAGAGGAAAAAGTTGTCTTCTCCGACTTCTTCCCTTATTTCAACATTGGCCCCGTCCAGTGTCCCAATGAGGACACAGCCGTTCATTGAGAACTTCATGTTGCTGGTTCCGCTAGCTTCCATACCAGCAGTACTGCAACACAAGAGAGAAAGAGAGGGGAGATATTAGCAAAGAACCATTTTCGGGCTCCATTTGGTTTTTGATATGTGATACTCATTAGTCGAAGTACCTGATGTGCTCTGAGAGGTCACTTGCTGGGATAAGCAGCTCAGCAACACTAACATTGTAATCAGGGACAAAGATAACCTGTAACAAGATAAATAATAAACATCAAAACAAAATTGTAGTCAGTTAAGCTTTTCCTCCTCTTCTCTGCTGTTTTTGAGTTATCTATTGTCTCTTTTCTTAATTCTTTTTGCCTCTGCTATATTTTTGATGTAGCTTTTCTATGATGTTGTTGATGTACTAGGCTAGTTTTTGTTCCCTACTGGGGAACTTCTTCTGGTTTCAT